>JARFOD010119936.1:0-14622 GCA_031763545.1 Mopalia muscosa | reverse complement strand
CCGGGCCAATCCTCCGGCAGTGGCGAGCACATTTGAGCAAATGATTCTTGAGTGGTTGTATTCCTCGCAAAAAGCAACAAAATTGATAAAACGAACCCGTAAAGCAGAATCGGTTCAGATACTCACGGCTTCTCCATACAAAAGGAGTTTGATCGAAGTTGCTGCAAAGAAGAAACAGCCAAAAAAGACGTCGACAAAAGGAAAGGGCAAGGGCAAGAAAACAGCAAGGGGTAAAAAGGAGGAATGTTCCAGCTCTTAGGTGGACCAATATTCATGTTTAGTGTGTGGAGAGGACTTTGCCAGTAGCAAACCGGGGAAGATTGATTGATTGGTGTTTAACGACACATTCAGAAAACAAAATCGACCCAAAAGTAATATATACAATTCAATGACAATATCGTTGTGCGGGTTTTTTTTTTTTTTCATTTTTCATTTCATTTTGAAATTAAAAATTGTGTCAAATATAGCTATTTACAAATTTTAATAATATCAATGTCGTTTTGGCGAGCCACCAGCACTATGTGTTCTGTTGGCATTGACCATCCACAGAAAAACAAATTAGACTGTAAAATATATGCTAAAACATGTCAATATATTAAAATGTTTAGTTTTGGATAAAAAAATCGTAAACTTTATGAAATTATAAAGAAAAAAACTAATTTTTTTATTTTTGCGCATTGGCCTACTACCGGCACTGCGTGTTCTGTGATGATTCAACCGTGGATAAAGTGGATTGCATGTATTGCGTGCGGTAGGTGGTCACATGAGGAATGTACACCTGGAATGGGACTCTTATGTCTGTCAGAAATGTGAATCCGAATATGACAGTGATTGAACATTCTGCTCTAATCACACCGCTCACGTATTTTCATCAAAATTTGCAAATTTCTGATATTTGTGTTTTAATATTTTTATTTGAAATTTAAACAAATTGTTTCAAATAACACGGAGGTTAATTTTGTGTTATGACATTAATCATGGTTAATTGATATTGTTTTGTTGCAGACTTAATTTGTGTAATACCATTGCACACTTATGGCTCATGAGCAATAGCATAATAACTAATTTGTTGATTGATTGCTCTTTATCAACATTCCAAAATCACTGCCGACTAGTCATAGGTTTCATAGGTTGAATCGACTTTAGTTTCTATTCTCTTTGGATTTAAATCCTTAGATACAATTTCACCATTTGCGTTCCACGTTAACAGTTTTCATTACATTTAGAAGGACTTGTTAGTAATAAGGTCAACATAATGTCCCTCAATTATCTTTAGGTTGTGTGGCACATGCATACCTGGGATGCGTTACGCTAGTATAACCAGCGATCGGCTAACAGTATAGCCCATACTGACCCTACGCTGGTAACATTTTGTTAGATATGGGCCTAAGGCATAAGAACGACGTTGTCCAATCAGATGCCAGTGAAGTCCGGAGTCAGGTTTAAAAATCACACAAGATTCTATTGGTTGACCTGGGCACGTGAGCAAACATTTTTGTAAAATTGCGCCTCAAGGATGTGCTGCCCCTTTAACCAAGCAAACAATCAAAGTCGAAAGCGCGTTGAAAGATCGGCCCCCATCAGCTGGTGTTATCAAGCGTCCCCGGTAGCCCTAACTAGCAAATTTTCTATATGTACCAGCGTATAGGGTCAGTATGGGTTATTTTGTAAGTCGATAGCTGGTTATAGGATCGTAGGGTTGCGTTCGGGCTTCACCGACTCAGCCCAGGCGTCCCCTTGTCTGTTCGCTCGTATTACCTGCGTCAACTCGGGTGTACCGCTTCTTCGTTTACGCGTTTTGTGTCGTCACACTGGGGTCACCCCCAGTTCTCCTGCTTCAGAGCAGGGTAAGCCAGGGGAAATCACGTGACTATCATGGCAGACAACTCTTCAGAAAATCAAACTGACAAGCTGTTCTTCTTATTTTAATTATCCTAACGTGTCAATTTGGTCACAGACAGTTGCTGTGCACTGAAATATTTATTTCATAGATACACTTCATACTGATAAATTGATGATTCGTAACTGTAAGACAGTAAAATAGCGGCACTGAAAATGCTCGATACGGTTTTTTTTTAAATGGGGAACGAAACCCCAGAGAATGACTGTCAATCGGAAGTAATGCAACAGGAAGCTCCGGTTGTGCCTCATACAGAGAGGTAAAGGTCGTCAAGGTGGTAGGGGCCATTCTTTCTAATGCCTCTGAATTCTCGGCAACCTTCTTTGCTAGTTTAGCTGGCATCGTCTCTGTTTGGACTTGGACGAGGCCTTGGGAATCGGGTTGAACTTGCATTTTATTAAACATACAAGTTAGAGGAATTGTAACAGGTCAATCGTACACAAGCTCGATATACACGCACACTGACCAACTATGTCTGACGGTGGCAATTTTTATTTAATCATTTATTTTGCCTAGTTTTTTAAATTTATTTAAATTTTTATACATATTTTAAATTTATATAACTGAATAACATCATTGGAATTTTTGTTTAGATATAGTCACTTGACCAAACAATCGATAGAATAAGTGATTCTATCTGTAAAACGTCAGATATATCTCTGACGAACTGGTCCTGTTTAAATCATGTGGTTTGGACCATGCGGTGTGCATGCTGTACACCTTCTACAAAACAAAATAGCAGAAAGGATTATCAACTGAAATTTCCACTTGTACAACTAAGTTTGCGTGGCAATGACAACATCACTCACAGCATGGTTTCTGGACTACCCGAGGATAGGGAAGAATATATTAAATTTAAACAAATAGAACTGCTTAGCACAGCCGACCCGAGAAAAATATTGAAAAGGAAATAGTGTTAAAATGGAACTGCTTAGCACAGCCGACCCGAGAAAAATATTGAAAAGGAAATAGTGATAAAATGGAAACCCACAAGAGAAAGGGCAGAAGCCAATAAACAGATCAACAAAACGATACTTATATTACATTTAGGCAAAAGCAACATCATTTACAAATCTGTATTTATTAATATCCGTTTGAGTAAATGTTTGTATTAACAGGAGCGGTGTTTATATAGGCATTGCCTGTTCACCAATCCTTATTTCATTTTCGAAATAAAAATACTGTTTAAACAAACAAATTTAAACATTTTAATGTTTATAGAAATGTGTTCTGCATATTTTTAAGTGGACTCAAATATTCGGTAAGCCTATATATAACATTGATTAGAGGTTGTGTTGTGTCCGTTTGTGTGCGCTATTTTAAGTAATTGATTTCGCCTAAGTCTTTATCCAACATACAAACTGCTATTTACAACAATTTACTACAGAAGCTGTTTCCGGAAGAGTATATCCACGTGTCGACAAAAGCCACAATTAGGACTGTAACTATATTAATCATTTGTTTTCTGCTTGTAGAGTGTTTTGTTGTTGACTGTCTACGAGGACACAGCGGAATTAACAAAATGTCAGTGCATACGTTATCTGGCATAAAACCACCATTTATTTACCATAAGCCGTAATGTTAACCTCTCAAGAGGAAATACACGATTTGTCTTTTTATTCTTGTTTTTTGTTAATTCATGAATTTTTTATTACAATAGAATAAGGCACTATAAATATTGTTTTATTAACCACATGATTTGTTTTACTTTGGTTGTGAATAATTCCATATCGAGATAAATATTTTATAATGTTATCGGTTTTAACTCAAGCATTTTATCTTGACCCAATCACATTTAATGTTAATGAACCTTGTTGAAATTCAAAATAACTTGCAGTCATCAGATATAAATTAGTCAGTCTTTTACATAATAAATAAATATATAATGAAAACACGGAATGTTCTTGGGGTCTTATCAGAAAGGGCGATTTTACAAATACTTATAGCATGTGTGATTTTCCTTTATACGCCTGGCTGATGCACGGTTATTTCTTGATCCGCTTTAAAGTAATGATCTGTTGATAAATACATATCTAGTTAGACGACTTTCTAACCGTATTTGCATCTAAAGATGTACACTAACTACTGCCAGTCTTGTTTGATTGCAGGATAAACATATGGCGTTATATAAGTATCACATTAAAAGCGCTATGTACATCTCACTGATTCATGGAATGAGTCTCGAGGTTACACTTGAGAAATTGTCACTGAATATATTCAGTCTATTTCTGCTTGGTGTTGAAAAACGCAATGTTATATATTAAAGGTGACACCCCAATCAGGCAGCTATAACAATTTCTGTATTAAGATTAAGCACTTTACAAGGCCGTATTGAATAAAAAAATTGTATATTCTACCCTACTTCAGTAAAAAATAGAACATATACAAATCCTTATTTTGTGGAGTGGAAACTTACATCGTTAATTGATTATTGGTAAAATTGCGAAAGATAGATTGAGTGCTTGATTTGTATAATGCATATGGTGGAATTCGTACAGATAACCTCAACAGACAAGAACAAATCGAAACGTTGTGTTCTATCACAAAACAAGAAGTGGTTATCCAGAAATTGTATAATTAGGCTTAGATTTAGTTAAAGCTGTAAGTCGGAAGACCTTGTTCTAGCGCCCTTTGTTCTCATCATTTTTCATACTTGTTTTATGATACTTATTTCAAATAGGCAGAAAGGTACTAAACCAGGACACATGCACAATTGAGATTACAACTGTAATAAAAAGAACCTACAGGTAAAACCTACAGCGGTTGTGTGTTTTCCCAGACATAATGATCATGATGTAATAAATTAATTATGTTGTCCGAATCGTTTAGATTAGATCAGACTGGAAATTGACGCCAGACTGACAACAATAAGAACCAAACAACCAGGATATAGGGATGCTGATACATCCAGACAGGAAAGTGATTGTCTTAATTCTATCGATAGTTTATTCTGTTCCTATATTATAACGGACATGAATTCCATCTGTTGCCGGTCTCGCATAGAGTTTGAGAATTGTCTTAGTCTCGTGTACTATATGGACTCAATCAAGGTATGTCGCTGATCAATGGGAAGTATATTTAACTTTTATTTGCTAAAACTTGGTTGAGTCATTATTTGTATTAATTAATGTTCCAAAAGGCTTGTTTAAAGTAGATTATTTATATATTAGATCGACGTTTGAATGAACATTATTATAAGCATTTGTATTTAAATCAATGAACAAATTTGACACATACCACTATGAAATCTTCGTCCAAACCAGAAACTGTTTGCTGATGAGCGCACTGTATGTACCTGTTGACAAAAGCCGCAATGAGGACTGTATTCATCCTCGTCTTTTGGGTTCTACTGGTTGGGTGTTGTGTTGTTGATTGTCTACCGAGAGACTACGATGGTAAAGCAGTCATACAAAGATGTGAGTGTTAGGTGAAAACCATTTATAGTTTATGACGTTTTGAGAACAGACCCTACAGTGATGTTTGAATGAGTCTGTAGGACAAACGTTTCTGTCAACGAATAAGTTGTAATGCGGCCTTCTAATTAACTGTCAAACGGTTGCTTGGTATTAATTCCGCTCTATCAGTTGCTTTATAAATTCGATAAAAGACGAATCCGATGCGCTGTGGTGTCTTGTAGCATACATTCGCACAGTTTGTCGTATTGTATTATACAGTGTACCCGACTGGTTCCATTATAACCAGTAAAGTCAAGGGCGGTTGCCGTCACCCATTGGGCAGTCAGCAATATAATAAGTGTAATAAGCAACACGTGTAATGTTTATCAAAGGGGAAAAATATAATTTCTGTAGTGCTTTGTATTCTACAGTGAAGAGGAAGAGGAGAAATTCAGGCTTCTACTTATATAAACAAACAAGCGATAGACAATAATAAAAAAATAGACATTGACGCAACCAACATATCTTTTTGAAATATTGTTTAGAAAAATATTTGAACAAGGTGTCATTTAAATTTCATTATTTATAATAATTTAGCGGAAGAAATAAAACCAAAAACATCGGAAGATAACGTATGTGCGTGAATAAACGTTTGCGTGAATGAATGTGTTTGATGTGTTCCTGAATGAATATGTGCGTGAATGTGTGTAAACGTGAATCAGTGAGTGTGTGTGCATGACTGAATGTGTGTGTGAATATTTGAATGTGTGCTGGTCTGAACCCCTCAACTGTTGAGCGGTATAGGTCCTACAGACATTCTGTGTGATAGTTGATGCGGGTAGGGAGATTGAGGCGTTACTGGATTCGAAACCACTGCCCTCACACACATACAACTGATTCAGTACTATATGTATTAATATGAAAGCTCCGTTATAATCTCAGATCTTTACTTGAAATGATGATTGTACAGTGATATTAAATTTTCATGAGTTTTGCCCATCTCAATAATTGATTATAAACTAACTCATTTTGGATTGCAATGATGTTCTCTGAATTGTTTTGCATCAAATAAAAGCAATTCCACATATGTAGAATAAAAAAATATTTTACATGTGTAGAATTCTTTTCAACATGTGTGAAATTCTTTTTTAAGTAATTAAAGTAAAACACCAAAACCCAAATATTAAACATATATGGAAAAGAATATTGCCTGTTTAAAAAAGACTTTTATTTTAGATATGTACAAATATGTCTTTAATTAAGTGCCAAACGGTCGCTTGGTATTAATTCCCCTTTATCAGTTGCTCTATAAATTCGATAGAAGACGAATCCGACGCTTTGTGGGGTTTGTAGCACACATTCGCACAGTTTGTATATTGCATCATACAGTTTTCTGGACTGTTTCCATTTTAAACAGTACAGTCAAGGGCTGTTTCCTTTATAAATTGGGCAGTCAGCAATATACTAAGTGCAATAAGTAACAGGTGTAATGATTATCAAACGGGATAAATTATTTTCTGTAGTGGAGTGGAGTGCAGTGGAGTGGAGTGTGGAGTGGAGTAGAGTTGAGTAAAGAGTGGAGTAGAGTGTAGAGTGGAATGGAGAGTGGAGTGGGGTGGAGTGGAGTGGAGTGGAGTGGAGTGGAGTGGAGGGACGATCAAGATCAAAGAATAACATAATCAATAAAATCATTAGTTGTCTTGTTTAATATTTCAGCTTCTGATATTACAAAAGACGGAAAAGTAAAACCAAAGATACCTGTTGATGTCGATATGGAGAGCTTACGAGATACCAGAGACTCTGTTACGACTGTTTTGCGGTCGTGGTTTTGGGGTTTCGGATTTGGCGGAATTGGTGGATAAATATGGTTATGTTGTATTCATGCATTACAAATATAACTTTATTCCATAAAGTTTGGGTTGTCATCTCGCTACTTTAACATAACCGTTTTATTCCCGTGTCTATACACATAATCTGTTAGTACAGGAAGTATTTCGAGTAATTAGTACAACAACTAGTCTATAACATGTTAAGACTGTCTCGCTATTTGGCAGAGAACACTGTGTGTTCACATACACATCGGCTTATCGTTGTTACTATATTCGTTTCGAGACATTATATAGAAGTGGATATTTCCTTACAAATTTATCAAATGACATTATCATATGTCCGACAAACACGTAACTGCTACTGAAGCTATATATAGAATTCACTAAAAATCTAAAGGCATAACTATAAGCAAATTTGGCATTTTTTTATAAGTGATTGCCGAACAGAGCAGCAATATTTGTAGAACAGAATGGCTTAAATAATGCATTTTTAACAATTGGCTTACAATCTTGTCTCTTAGAATGGTACTCCCATATATTCATATCTTTCTGCTCTGTTCATCTAAGCCATGTTTATCTCACAGGCCTTGTCAAAGCACAAATAATGCAAAGATTACCGGGACCTAACAAATGGTTAAAAAGGTACATGAAACACTGTAAGTTTAAACAGTACAGTCAAGAGCTGTTTCCTTTATAAATTGGGCAGTCAGCAATATACTAAGTGCAATAAGTAACACGTGTAATAATTATCAAACAGGAGAAATTCATTTCTTTAGTTGAGTGGAGTGGAGTGGAGTGGAGTTGAGTGAAGAGTAGAGTAGAGTCAAGTGGAGTGTGGAATGGAGAGTGGCGTTGGGTGGAGTGGAGTTTAGTGGAGTAGAGTGGAGTGGATTAGAGTTAGTTGAGTGGAGTGGAGTGGAGTGGAGTGGAGTGAAGTGGAGTGGAGTGGATAGGAGTGGAGTGGAGTGGGGTGGAGTTGAGTGGAGTGGAGGGACGATCGATATTAAAGAATCACATTATCAATAAAATCATCAGTTGTCTTGTTTGATATTTCAGCTTCTGATATTACAAAAGACGGAAAAGTAAAAGCAAAGATACCTGTTGATGTCGATATAGAGAGATTACGAGATACCAGAAACTCTTTTGCTGTCGTGGTTTTGGGGTTTGGCATTTGGCGGAATTGGCGGATAAATGTGGTTGTGTTGTATTCATGCATTACAAATATATCTTCATTCCATAAAGTTTGGGTTGTCCTTACGTATTTTCGGTATGCCATCTTGCTACTTTAACATAACCGTTTTACTCCCGTGTCTATTCACATAATCTGTTAATACAGGAAGTATTTCGAGTAATTAGTACAATAACTATGTCTCTACCATCTTAAGACAGTCTCGCTATTTGGCAGAGACGAGTGTGTGTTTATATACACATCGGCTTATCGTTGTTACTATATTCATTTTGAGACATTATAGAGTAGTAGCTATTTCCTTACAAATTTATCAAATGACGTTATGGTGTTTCCGACAAACACATAACTGCTACTGCAGCTATATATAGAATTCATTAACAATCTAAAGGCATGAATATAAACAAATTTGGCATATTTTTATAAATGATTTCCGAATAGAGCAGCAAGATAGTTAGAACAAAATGGCTTAAATAATGCATTTTTAACAATTGGCTTACAATCTCCAGTCTCTTAGAATGGCACTCGCATGTATTTATATCTTTCTGCTCTATTTATCTAAGCCATGTTTATCTCAAGACCTTGTCAAAGCACAAATAATGCAAAGATTACCGGCATCTAACAAATGGTTAAATAGGTACCGGAAACACTGTAAGTTGTTGTAGATATATAGAGAAAAACAGGGGCTGGGGGAGATATGATTCCACATTGCCAGATGCCATTTGGGACGGGAAAACTAATCTGAGAGAAAACCGCATTTTAACGCAAATGGAGACGATTAATTTTTCATTTACGTTATTTATCTGTTTTATTTTGCGAAGTGTACCGATAATTTTAATTGTATATAACTGGCTAGAAATCGGGCTGTTGTTAATTTTCCAACATTCTGTATTTGGTAAGATCCAAAAATAAGTCAATAAATGATGTGGTATAATCAATCCATTTTATCTGCTTAATGCCTTTACTTTTGTCTGGTTTCAAGATAGTGAATCTGTATTTAGTTTCGTGCAGTACATTAGTCGTTTTAAATCTGTGTGAATTAAAGGAAAGCCATCCTCATGGTTCTTACGGTCTTCTTTATCGTTCACTCTTAAATATGTGTAAACGGAAGATGCCGATGTACTTGATTTTTGTCCAGATGAATCTTGGTGGAGGCAAGGTAAATGTTAATTCCTCTATTGGACACATATGATCGGATTAAAGATTGGTTGAAAGCAAAGACAAAACAACTTTCAAAGGAGTAGTCTCTTAGAAAAAAACAACCTGGCGGTTACACATTTATATGTGTTGGTCCTCTGTAAAGGAATAATCTATAGATGAATACCAATCTGGTAAGGCAACTTTGTCGCTGTCCTAAGAAATAATAGAAATGTACACTGAATACAGCCTGCCTTATTAGAAAGCAAATTTACTGCATTTTATGTTCCAATCGTTGTTTGCCTTCGGGAGCCTATAGCTTTAAGATGATACGTATATAACGTCATATGGTTACCATGCAATCCGATCCACTAAACAGCCATTTCCTACGGTTTTGGTTTTCATTTTAAAAAGCGCTACGTACATCTCACTTATTCTTGGAATGAGTTTCGAGGTTACACTTGAGAAAATGTCCCTGAATATATTCAGTCTATTTTTTCTGTGTTTTGAAAGACGCAATATTATATTGTAACGGATGACACTGCAATCAGGGAGCAACATCAATGTCTGTATTAAGATTTAGCATTTTATAAGGCCGTATTGGAATAAAAAGTTGGATATTCTTCCCTACTCCAGTAAAAATCAAACATATACCAATCCCTTCTTTATTTAATTAATAATAAAATTACAATAGATTGATTGATTGCTAGTAGTATAGTAAGAGCATCTCGGTTATTATTTATTATTAAAGAATACGGAAGGGTTGTTCTTTGTTATGTAGTGATTTTTTTTGTGCGTTGTATATAATCTAGAGTCAGTTTGGTCCCGCACTACTGATAAAGAAGGAAGGGTGCGCTATATGTAGTCAGGAGTCAGTTTGACAAAACAAAAAGAATGTGGAGGTCTGGTGTTGGATTGGAATTGCAAATGCTTGAAAATCTTTTTCGGAAGAGTTGGTTGGCCCTAAGAAGGGCCCTTGGAATTGTGTCCCTGAGAAGGAACTTGGAAGTGCTCGGTCGCACAATGGAATCTGCAGCGCCCTGGCTGCCCTGGCTTCCTATAGCCATTGGAGTATAAATGCGTTGGAAGCCGCCTGACATAAATCTCTTATGGGTGTGCATGGTGGGCTGCTCCACGGCGAACGTCATTCTTAGGACTTCTTTAGGTGTCGTTGGTTTGTACCTGATTACCTCACCGTCTCGTAACCAGCGGAGTATGTTACGGTTTGGCTCGTTAACTTGGATATGGTTGGCATGGCGGGTTGCTGTACAATGAAATTAGAGACGACCGGTTCGGTATTGCAGGAAGGGTACATAGAGAATTCCTTCTTACTCACCGCCTCTTCCCTGTTGTCCACCGCTTATTCTGGCATCAACGTGGAGCTGATAAATTCCGGCTCTGTCTTTGACTCTGACGTGGTGGTGGTGGTGATCTCCTGAGGACAGAAGTTACTATGAAACACCTCCTCCAGGGTGAGTGGTCGTCGTAATGGGATAAGACACTATAGATATTGTTTTAGTAACCACATGTTTTGTACATGCGTTGTTCATTTGGCGTTATATAAGAATTATCTTAAAAGCCCTATGTACATCTTATTCTTGGAATGAGTTCGAGGTTACACTTGTGAAAATGTCCCTGAATATATTCAGTCAATTTCTTCTCCGTTTTGAAAGACGCAATATTATATTGTAAAGGATGACACTGCAATCAAGGAGCAACAGCAATTTCTGTATTAAGATTTAGCATTTTTTAAGGCCGTATTGGAATAAACAGTTATATATTCTTTACTTCTTCAGCGAAAATCAAACATATACAAATCTCTTGTTTAAAGCCTCTGATAGAAGAATAATGGCCAGAACGTGGTTTATATTTTAACATCTATGTAAAATGTGTTACAATATGTTTCCTAAGGTTTTTCCTATTTTGTGGAGAGGAAACTGACACCGTTGTTTGATTAATGGTACAATGACGGTAGATTGATTGATTGCTCGATTTTTTAATGAATGTGGTGAAATTAGTACAGCTAAAATCAAAAGGCAAGAGCATGCTTGGTTTTATTTGACGCTGGAAGTCGGAGGACCGTTTGGGCCTACCAAGACTCCCCGGAAAACTTGGAAGTCAGACATCTATTTCAGCAAATTATTCAGGAAGACCGTTATCGCTTTCAAGACTTTTGTACGCTACTCATAATACATTTTCAGAAAGGTATTAAACACACACGCAAATGAGATTACATCTATTAAAAAAGAAACCTTTAGCTATTTAAATCCATACAGCTGTTGCTTGTTTTATCAAACATCAATGCAATTATCGTGTGATAATAAATTGAATACATTGTGCGAAACCGTTTAGATTAGAACAGACTTGATACAGACGACAGACTGACAACAATGAAACCATATAACCAGGATATCTAGATACTGATACCTCCAGACAGGCAAGTGATTCTATCGATAGTTTTATTCTGTTCCTAATATAAGATCCCATCAGTCAGGATAAATATATTATTTTAATCTAAAGTTGTAGTCTGTTCCTAATACAAAGCGAGATAGGCTGTATGCTGATTCACTAAGCCTCACCTATTGTATTGGGGGTAAGTTGATTTTCCTATTTCAAAACTTTATTCCACTCAAACGATACATATATTTGTCAGAATGTTTGAGATACGCTGTGGCGACAGTTTTAGTGATATCGTTAATTGGTCTGTCAAACAACTATTATTAAATTGATTTGGCATAGGTTCATATACAGACATAGTGTGCACTGTTTATATATTAATTCTAACGTATAATCGATTTTACTACCTATAACGAGACATTTACTCTTATATACACATAGGTCATTTTGTCTTGCACTCTTGCCTATTATATATACTCTCTCGATAATACGATTGTGATAGACGACCAGAGGTAAGTCGTTGATCAATGGGACGTATATTTAACTTATATTTGCTACAACTTGGTTGATTCATAATTTGTAGTAATTAATGTTCCAAAAGTCTAGTTTAAATGCGATGATTTCCCTATTGGAGCAACGTTTGAATGAACATTATTTTAAGCATTTGTATTTAAATCAAATTTGACACATACTATTATGCAATCTTCATCCAAACCAGAAATTGTTGCGAGCACACTGTATAACAACATGTCGACAAAATCCGCAATGAGGACTGTAGTCATTTTCGTCTTTTGTGTGCTACTTGTTGGGTGTTGTGTTGTTGACTGTCTACCAAGAGACTACGAGGATAAATGGGTCATACAAAGATGTGAGTGTTATGTGAAAACCATTTATAGTTTAAGACGTTTTAAGAAAATACCTTACAGTGATGTTTGAATGAGTCAGTAGGACAAATGTTTCTGTCAAAGAAGAAGTTGTAATGTGGCCTTCTAGATAACTGCCAAACAGTTGCTTGGTATTCATTACGCTCTATCAGTTGCTCTAACAATTCGGTAGAAGACGAATCCGATGCGCTGTGATCTCTTGTAGTACACATTTGGACAGTTTGTCGTATTGTATTATACAGTTTTCCCGACTGGTTCCATTATAGCCTGTAAAGTCGAGGTCTGTTTCCTTACCCATTGGGTAGTCAGCACAATAATAAGTGTAATAAATAACACGTGTAATGTTTATCAAACGGGAAAATGATAATTTCTGTGGTCCTTTTGTATTCAACTGTAAAGAGGAACACGCAGTAGTTAAGGCTTCTACTTATCGGAACAGACAAGCAATAAACAATAATAAAAAATAGACATTGAGGCAACCAACACCCCTTTTTGAAATATTGTTTAAAAAATTTGAACAAGGTGTCATTGGCAGAAAATTTAAATTTCATTATTCAAAAAGATAATTTATTGCTATTTCCAAACGCGACGAAAATACAAATATATTTTATACAACCTGGCACTAGTAACGCTTTTAATACTTGATAGCAGTGAATGAGGGTGTGCGTGAATGAATTTGTGCATCAATTAATGTGTCTGTGAAGGAATTAATGGATGAATGAATGTTTGAATGCATTAATGAATGAATTAATTAAAAGATGAATAAATGAATGAATAAATGAATGAGTGAATGAATGAATAAATGAATGATTGAATTAATATATAAATGAATGAATGAATGATTGTCTTTGGTTGTATTTTTGCTGCTATCTTGTGTGCGTGAATAAATGTGTGCGATGTGTTCGTGAATGAATATGTGGGTCAATATGTGTGTGCATGAATGAATGTGTGCGTGAATGAATGTGCGCATAAATAAATGAATGAATGAACGAATGAATGAATGTATTTGGTTTTATTTGTTCCGTTTTTAAAAATGTATTTTAAATATGTAGAACTCATTTCGACATGTGTGAAATGCTTTTTTACATAAGTAAAGTAAAACGGGAAAACCAAACAATTTCACAAATCTGGAAAAGTATTTCACTTATGTAAAGTAAACCTTTATTTTATATATGTACAAAAGAGTTCCACTTGTCACAAAACTGAGATATGATTTCTCCTTAAAGCAAGGGTCTGTATCCATTCTTCATTTGTTCTACATAACAGGACACAGTCCCAAGTCGAGACATTTGATAAGTGGGTCCACTAGAGTGAGGATAGGTTTACAACAAAGCAAAGCGCAACTATATATATGTCATTGAGTACAGACTGCCAAAAATCAGACACTTGCATATGTTTACAGCTAACAATAAAATACTATATTTTCTATTATGAAAATTGACAATTTATGGTGAGAAATAAAGAGTGAATATTTCCCCGACGAATCCTTATAGGGTATATCCGAAACGAACCAGACATAGTAATGCTATCTACACAATCGGTCGCAATTGTAGGCCGATAAAACAAATGCAGTTTCCCGGATTTATTTTTCGCTAGAAAATAAAAAATACTTTGCGAAATGCAGAGGATTGAAGACCTTCTGATCAGATTGCACTTTTTAAGCAAATTATTGACGCTAAATAACTGTTGTTAGAGTGAAGTCACTAATTATATATATTAATATCTTTGATTAAAAAGAAACAATACAGAAAATACAGATAAGCAAATAATGGAATTAGCCTCACTACAACCCCGATTTGTTTAGGTATGGTTGCTTTCCACTCAAAACTGGCTAAAATCATATCTATTTGATCAATCTTAAATTGCAATATAGTGGGATAAGTATATAGAAGTA
>JARFOD010119925.1:4292-14622 GCA_031763545.1 Mopalia muscosa | reverse complement strand
ATTTAAGGTCGGCCATCTACTTGACATCAATTGTTATCCGCGGTAAGACCCCCTTTCCACTTATCCGTTTTTAAACACCCGATACTCTGATCTTGTTCTGTGTTAAATCGATAACGAGTTAATGTCATGATTGATTGATTGATTATTTGATTGGTGTTTTACGCCACATTCAGTGGTATTTCAGCTACGTTGTGGCGCGTTAATGCCATGAGAGTATTCGATGCTCGTCTTGGGTTGCAACACCCCCTATCCATCCTGACTTGAAAATTTAAGTCAAATTGCAGAAAAGCCTTGTGTTACTGTTTCCAGAAGTGTTGTTCTGAGATTTCCGGAAGTTTCTATCGTCTTATTGGAGTCTGATTTAGCAAATACTTGTTACATATGTGTGTAAAAAAAACTGCGGTAGATCAAATACCATTGATCAGTAAATTATCAAAAGTTATAACATAATTAAATGTAACTTACAATAATAGATACATTGTAAATGATGGAGTTAGTCAGGGTGTCAATTCGGGCGAGAGCATTATAAATTCAAGTTCTCTGCGTCTTAAAGCCGTTATTATTTTGTATCCTTCCTTTTAATGAGAATAATATAATTTAGAATTCATTTCCTACACAGAATTTAAATGGTTTGGTTGTTCGTAAAGAACGGACACGTCTTCCTTATCAAGTCTTACCTGCAATCTGGACATTTACCGCGCCCAAGACTGTTGTCGGACTATCATGCAGAACTCGCCAAACTCGATACTGTTACATGGCTGTCATTCCACCCATACAACTGGAGTGTTTACTAAGCTACGACGGCCTGACGTCTTGATTATTTGCAACATTTTAATTACCGTTATTTTGAAATCACCTATGTTTGTTTAATCCAGGCTCATGATTCTCTTTGTGGAACACAGGTAAGTCTGCTTTGAGAATTGTGCTGAACAAACGTTGTTACGACTAAATGTTTTTCCACGATATATACAGAAGACCTCCGCAACACGGTGGAGCCAGTACATTAGGGCCAGTTCTCGTTGGTCATACCTGAAATAAATTTTAAAAAGAGAATTTCCTCCACAATATACAATAGGTAACCGAACATATTTAATTAAAATCCTTTCATTTATTGATTTGTGTATAGTTGTACACTGTATTTGAGAAAGTTGCTTTATAGAGGAAGGGCTAAACAAATTATGCTACCCGTCCTTTGTCCAAAAATGATCTAACTATCTTCTTCAGACTCGTTATAAGAGAACGTATGATGTGTATAGTACATAGGACAGCTACCATGGACGGAAGCTTAATATGTATGTGAACACACAGAATGAAATGTGATTAGAATATTGTATCCGCTTCAATATAGCACAATGTATAGGGTTAATTTCTCCGTTTTAGCCCTACATCCCGTTTTTCTCAACCCGTGGTGAAAATTGGAAATTGATCCGCCGCTGTCGCCCGCCTCTCAAAACGTATATGTGATTTTTCTCTGATTTTGTTCGGATTCAAAGGTCAAAAGTTGACGTTAAATAAAGTTTTAATAAAGCGAATTTCTCACTCGAGTTGACACGTTTAAGTTATCTCCCTTTATAATAATAAGATTTAAAACCTCCAGAAAAGAAATATTGCAGGTAGGTAAAATACTTGTTTTCCGTGTATGTATAAAAAAAAAACAGAGGAAAATCAGGTATACGTTTTGAGAGGCCGGCGATAGGGGCGGATCAATTTCCAACCTTCACCACGGGTTGAGATAAACCGGATGTAAGGCTACGATTGGGGCATTAGTCCTATTCATTGTGCTAGCTTGAATAGTGCAATAATAGATTATTTATTATCGTTAAGAGCATACAATTCGGACACACCCAATTTTTTTTGCTGCAACCACACAATTCGGACACGATGTGCTGTTAACCAAAAGGTTAAAGTTGTTTGAAATTAAATGCGATATATTCAAAATTATTTGTAAGTTATTATTTTAAAATGATGTTTCCCAGCTTTAAATAGGAGGAGGTATTAGTTTATCGGAATTATTATACATTATTATTATACTTGTAATTAATTAATAACACCTTAAAACAGGGGTGTTAATCCCAGTGTTAGTGTGCCCGGGGCCTTGGCGTCAGGTCGTTATTATATACTGCGCTTTCTACGGCAGAACAAGATGGCTATGCATTCAACTTTGCTATTATGTTCGTTTGTGCATTCATATTTTCCTCTTCACGGATGTATATTATTATGAATGCATGAAGGCGCAGCGATGGAAACTAATAACGTGTAGATTTGTGAATGAGCTAGCCTACTTTTTCGACATTTGGTGGATGAGGAGTTCTTAAATATAAATATTTAAATACCTGCCCTCTACAAATTGAGAGTCTTCGATTGTCAGTCTGTAAAGTGTCATTAATTACGGTTCAAGACGTTTCCTGCCTGTATTTGTTGTCATTGAGATTAAACATGTACAACTCTAAGCCCTTTGTCAATAATATAAACGGCTGATGACCCGGCTGTCTAGGTGTGTGTGTGTGAGTTGAAATCTTTACACCTTCGCCGTGTTTACTTTCTTTACTTAATGCAGAGACCGGATATTCTGCTAGCCTCCATGGGAAAGCGTTCTAACCGACTGAGCTACAAGGAATAAGATTATTTTATAAAAATGTTTAAATGATTTAATAGGAGTGTTTGTGTATGTTAATTATTATAAATACATCAGTTTATCTCATCAGGAAATTTTCGTTTTATGGCTGTTGGATTAGCAGGGTTGCCCACCTGTCGTTACATATAATCAGATTTGAGTAGAGGTTTGTGATAATTCCGAAGCGGTTATTATTATAAACATTTTATCTTCATATGTAATTACAAGAAAGGCCGTCGAATAGCGAACATTTTAAATTATTTTCGAGTTTGTATATTTTGGGTTTTTTTTTAAAACGCGGAGATTTCTTCTAAAGTTCATACATTTTATCAAGTATACGTCCGATGGTTATATACACAGGTCAAATCTGGCAGAATTAGATATATTTTGTCATTAAGCCGCAATTCTGTCGGATATAGATGCAAATCACAGCATTCGCTCAAATTAAAGCACTGCTGCTGGAAGGAAACGTATCTCAGTTTCAGTATAAGATAAACCAAACAGCCATATAAGTATATGTGATTATTATGAATACAACACTTAAATTATCTCAGCCAAACAATATATTAACACAAGATACTGGTAGATAACCAATCGTTAACCCACTAGCTTTACATATCATTAAGTTTGGTAAAAGTTTTTTAATGGTTGCTCTAGTCTTCATTTGACAATGGCCGTCTGTCCAAGGGCAGTTTGTTTTAAGAATAGCAATGCTGTTTTTTTCTGAGCACTGGAGAAAATTAAACATTATAGCAGTATCAAAACACCTCACATTTTATTTTTGTATCAGTGTCAAATAGTGTTTGAATGCACTGCCGTCAGATAAGGGAAATACCCTTAAGCACGGCGTAAAACACCACTCAATCAGTTCACAATGGGGTTGTTTTTATGACAGTTCAAACTTGGTATAAGCGCATCTACATGTTTTCCACGGCAACAAGTGCTCTACCGTATGGTAACAGCGGTCTTAGTTTGGCTAAATAGCTGAGCTATCGGGATTCCATATTATTACATACATCCATTGCAATTTGTACGCTTGAGCTAGGAGAGCTAAAATTTGGAAGTACCTTCTGGAATTAAAATACCCCAGGGCCCATGCTTCGAGTCTGAGGAAGTTGATACTTTGAGTCCATTGTTACACCGAAAAAAGATCAGACACTCACAATTACAAATATGAAGACTAAGTGAAGTTCCATTAATCACATAAAGGTTATGGGAAGAATCCACGTTTGGTGGTTAACTTCTCAAATGTTATTACTATAAAACCAAGTCTCTGGCAAAATCTTAAGAATCTTCTGGCATTGAAATATTGGCTTTTAATGGTGTCTTTATTCGATCGAACACCATGTGAATGAGTCTGTCATTATATTATTGAGTCCAATGTGAGATTAGGGTGTAAAACACCGTGCTACATTGCTCGATGGAACTACTTATCATCCTATCACAAACAAATTGTGTATATGTAAGTTTCATGTGAGTTTAATTTCATCTTCGATGTGATAAATTTAGAAGCTTTTTCCCTTTCTTTTTTATCCATACTCCTGACTCTTGTCTTCGTAAACATTGAAATCCCAGTAATTTTATCGTTGTGGGCTGTCTGGTCCACCATAGTTACCTTTATACACTTCATTAGGAGTGCTGATTGGGGCTTCCCGTGGCCGGACAATCACGATAGTTAACGAACTTTACGATGTCGGCTGAAGCTGACCGTCTGTGTTAAAAATAATAGGGGCTCTCGCTGTTATTCACAGTGAAGCATTAATCCCCAGTCCAGCGGATATGGGCAACAAGTAAACTTGAAGTCTTGGCCGTCTAGAAGTGTATATGGTACTGACATTAAATTAACAGGTCGGACTAGGCAGCTTTTGTGTACAGCGCATGACTAGATTACAAATAGTGGCCGATCGATTTTAGGTTCGGACAGAAGAATAGGCGAGCCGACAGATGGTCTAGGGTAGTGAAGCAGTCTATTCAACGAAAGATCGAACTTAAAGCGCCCGCCGGAAAACCTTGCTATTCAAGTCATCACTGAATTGTTTAGAAGACTAGAGGTTCAGTTGATGTAACTTAACCGATGTGCGCGGGAGAAAGCAGTCTCTTGAGAGCCAGCTATATTACTTTCTCTGAGTGGGCAGGAATTAAATTAGCCATTGCTGGATAACGGGGGCTTTCTTAGTTTTCCCTGGATATTCTTGCTGGAAAGTTAGTGTGTGTGTGACATTTATCATATCTCTATCAGTGGATTACAGTTGTGAAGTAAACATTGAATCCAACAAGTGTTTGGGCTTACAATCGAGATAAATACCAAGTACATATTGCATTGAAGCTCATTCTTTTAACACAATGGCTCTGTGTTTGAGGGTTTTGTATGTTTTATTTACGATTCTTGGATTTACCTATCGTGCTTCATCCCAAAACCCAAACTGCTCTGTTCCTGAACATAGCATTGTGTGGGACGATTCATTAACTGGAACCACTGTAATTGTGGAGTGGGCTTACGGTGAGGTAAGCGATCAGTTTATTACTCATGTCACTATTCTTCATTTTGATTTTCAATTCTTATCCATGGTACGGATTTACTAAAATAAAACTTTATTGCACCTGATCACGTAAAAGGCATCGTTTAGTTTAAATTTTCATCAACGTACGGTTCGTTGCCTATATTAAACATATTCAGGTTGTAAACATCGGCTTATCTATACAGTATCTATTTTCGCACATTCATGTAGCTTTATATCTGTTGGGTCATAATACCGTACACATTCTCATACATCTATGCAATTTTACATATGTATAAAGTTACCCCCCCAGTACACATGTTCACACATCATTGTAGTTTTACATCTGTTAAGCCATGATACAGTATACATGCAGGTACTGATAAATAATGAATGTACATATGTTTGTCATTGAATGTACCCGCATAAAATAGCATATTACAGGTTATTTTTGTATATTTCTGTAAAAAATATGGTAATAAACGTTAGCACAACTCCAGTGGTGATCGTTACCAGACCATTCTGCCCATCACACAGATAGTCAAGCATGCCATACTTAGGAAGACCAATATTTATTGTAAGAGAACAAAAACGTTTAACGTAAAGAAGCTGTGTTATGTTGGTGGTCACGTGCTGTGTACCATCTCGCTGTCATATGTTTGTTTGTTTGTTTGATTGGTGTTTAACGTCGTACTCAAGGGTATTTCACTTATTTGATGACGGACACAAATACAGAACATCACAAACAAATCTGCTTCCCGTTACCCTTTAGCTCTGAGAACACCAGGGCAACAGAAAGCAACCTCTTTTCTCGCCTCTTACGATCGACCGAGGAAGCCGAGGGAGTATTCTGCACGGCCATGGCCCACCCGCTCCCTCACGGGGCCGCTGTCATATGAGTGAAAAACATTTGAATATGGTCTTAAACATGAGTCAATTATTGATTGATTGATTGGTGTGTTACGCCCCATTCCGCGGTATTTCAGCTACACTGTGGCGTGAACATAGTTTATAGTCAAACTCTTTTATCCAAAAATCGGTCAAACAAATTAAACACTTGGTATCTAGCTCCGCACAGTGATCAAAAGGACGAGACTAGCTATGAATTCTGATTCATTTATTCAACACAATATAATAGTAATAAAGGATAACAAATATAGTTCACAATACACATAACAGAAATAAGTTGCTTGGAACATGGTACAAATATATACAAATACACACATAATTACTTTTGCCTATTAAAAGATGATCACACTTATTATTTATACATAATGGTTATACGTGGAGAGGAAATAAAGCTCTTAAGGAATTTTCTCTGTCCCGAAAATATATTTAACGTCATTTACAAATGCAGGTGTGAATAATACAAAACAATGACTGATAACTAGAACCACTCAATAGCGACACTTTCAACACAAAGGTATGAAGTCTTCCTGCACGAAGACCTTGGCATAGCGGAAACGTTTGATACTTACAATCGGTGCCGCATGTTTGTCGTGAGGGAGGGTGGATTGGACCTAGTGGTAAAAACATCAGAAAAAGATAACGAAAATGTATATCAATGAGTATTAGTAGAGATGTGCTATTTATCTGATGTTGGACGGTTTTTTTCTATTAGAAGTACTGCACCATCTATTTTGTTGTCGACACGTTTATTTTTACTGTTCTTTTTTTTAATTTTTGGTGAAGTAAGAACTGCTCAATTTATTATCACAGTCTGAAAAACAGCCTAAACAACATTCAATTGGGGTTTTAACGAGGCCACCCGTAGCACAAATGATACAGGAGTCCGCATATTAAATAAAAATAGCTATTAAAATTAATGGACTACGTGAACATATCGTTTACTCATGAATAAAACAGTTGATTGTGTATTTTGGGGAGAAGTTTATTTCCCTTCCAGCTGACAGATGGTGTTCAATAAAATCCAAAATAGAAGCCAATTTCCGTTGTACCTGTCAAACATTTTTTTTTAAAGTTGGTAACAGATGATACAAACATATGTAGGACTTCGGTTATTTCAGACACCAGTGTTAGCTGTTGTTATCACTAATATTTGTGTCCATTTTACAGCCAGCTGAAGCCTTTTCACGCTAGGTGAATGCCTCTGGTTTAAGGCACTTCTTTGTCCGTGCAAAACAATTCTAATTTTTATAGGCTAATATACTGTTTATTCATGGAGTCCGTTATCAATACCGTCGCTATGTCTTCCACAAAAAGGTTCGTGTAGTTGAGCACAAAGTACATGTAATCTATTCCAGGATGTTCAATAATCTCATGCCATATTAGAGGAGTCAAAGGCCGTGTTAAGTGGTACATACGTATTTAATAATTAGAATAGGAATAAATTTAAATGAAAAACAAAAACGGACTCGATAAACTGCGGATCTGAACTAATATGGGAACTGATAAATCTTATTGTCTTAGGTTTTTCGCAAATCACATACTACACGTAGGCATACTGCCCAATTACATGTTTTTAAAGGGATTCTCAAAAAGACAATCTAAGACACTTTGGATCATCTTTTTTTAAAATAAAATAAAAACAAAAATCGGGTGGTAATTATACCCTTCAGTATATATTGTAACAAGGTATGGTCAGTATGTTTTTAACTCATCACCTGAATGTTATAATAATTGCAGCTCGTTGAATAATGTTTCAGCCCTCTGATTGGGGTCAGTATGTTTCATGTATAGACTTTACTTTGCACTGGAGGAATATTAATATCCAACACAGCCAAACTCTTCATAGTTTATGGTTGTGTTAATGTGTTACTTAGTGTATGATACACCGCCGATTGTTATGTAAGTGGAAAACACCAGGGTACGCCTTTAAACACAAATCATTAAAGTATTGCGTTAAATATGTGCCATTAATTTCTTGATCGAACAAACAGTGTTGCTGTTTTTTTTTTTTTGTTTTTTTGTTTTTGTCTATCGGATTCATAAACAAGGACTCTTTGAGTCAATAGTCTACAGACTAGGCGACAGACGCACGCAGCTCTACGAGTAAAAGTAGGGAGTAAAACACCAACGGATCAAACAAATTCAAGAAAAAATATATCGGCCTCTCTTGACGGCTATTTGTTATAGAAATGTAACTGTTGTGGCAAACGAATGACCATGACCAATCGAACGGAAAAAAATAAGCATAAAATCCGCATTCGCCAAGAACCTTATTCCCAAATTAAAAGAGGCTGAAAAAGGTTTGTCTTTACTTTTCCGGCACTACTCTTATAACGGAGCTTTGCAGTCTCAAGGCGGTCCGTGATTCCAAAGCACTATACGGGTTAATCATCCTAAACAAATTGAAATCAACTTTTTTACCAGCACCGTCATTGATTTTATTAACCTTGAATACGAGTGTAGAGCTAGGGAGAGGGGCCAGAAAGAAGAGTGTTTGCTTAAAGAAATCTAGAACGTTTTGTTCATTTCACGACTGATTGGAAGAAATGTTTGTACCATATTCATTTAACAAATTGGGTATCTCAGAGGTCGATTTTCTACCACCCATCTTTTATTCGACACCGAAATGTTCACGATTGCCTGAATATCGACACCAGTTCAGCTCAAAACTCTATTATATCCGGCATGCTCAGGTTTAACCAATAAACCCTGCATCTCGTCGGGTTTCCAGGTCTTGGTACATCAGTAATACCGACACCCAAACCTTCATCTGTTTGAAAGATTTATAAACGTTGCTCGGAAAATGTCTTAATCAATTAATGTATACTAAAACAATGACAGAACTATTTGAATTTAGCATAGATGTCAGAAGGTATTGAATTTAATTTGAACAAAGTCCCATTCTGTTGCTCTTGGTAGAAGATGCTGGTTTGTGTTATATGCTAACTATTTGCTTTAACAACAAGAATGACATTTTTCATATACTACTTTGATATTTTTAAGACACACAGAAACATGAGCAATTTGAAGATTTCCCCAAATCTGCCTTAGACCACCACTCTTGTCTAAAAGCAGGACCAGTTTATCTCATTCGACAGATTATCTTAGGTTTGCTCATCTCGTCTTGTGATAATTACAATCACAGTTAAGTCGGTTTATCTATATATAGTGATCAGAACGGACATTTTTATCTTTCCGAAATAAGCTGTCAAGCAAACAGCAGCTCAGCTTCTTTAAACTGTAGTAAATAGGACAAATAGTATTGGTTTGTGTTTCACAAATGTCTTTTTCTACGATACATTACAGATTGTTATGTGGTAACTTCCACTTATTTCCTTTCCTTTATTGAGATAGTCTCTCGATTTATTTGACCAAATATGCCATTGAGAAATATCTCAAACCTTATATCTGTGCATTCTCTCTGGTTATAGTAATCGTCAGAAATTAATGAGAAATTTGGTATTTTTTCATTGCATGTCTTCATTCTGTCCCTGAGCCCTCCTTTAAATCCTTTAATCCTCTTTCCCGCAGTTTGCGCCTTATTATAGAAGGCGGACTTAAAGCTATCAGAACAGCAATTCAACCCTCGCGAACACATATGATTGTTAACATTATTTATTTGGCAAGAACACGTTCATAACCTAAGGCAAACGCTATAAACGATGTTTGCCGATGATTTAGTCAATGAAGACAAATATGATTTTCGATAATATGGCTGAGTAACAAAAACTAACTGAATGTATGGTATTCCACTCACCAATAATATACGAATAGATAATAATGTTTTAAATGAAATTTTAAAGCCGGAAAGCAGTTGGCTACGATAAGATAACTGGAAAACAAATAGTGTTGTTGTTTTGTTTTTTTTTTTGTCTATCGGATTCATAACCTAGGACTCTTTGAGTCAATAGTCTACAGACTAGGCGACAGACGGACGCAGCCCTACGAGTAAAAGTAGGGAGTAAAGCACCAATGAATCAAACAAATTAAAGAAAAAACATATCGGCCTCTCTTGACCGCTCTTTGTTATAGAAATTTAACTGTTGTGGCAAACGAATGACCGAAATTAGAAACTGCTGCCATGACCAATCAAACGGAAAAAAGAATAAGGATAAAATCAGCACTCGCCAAGAAACTTATTCCCAAATTAAAAGAGGTTTGTCTTTACTTTTCCGGCACTACTCTTATAACATAGCTTTGCAGTCTCAAGACGATCCGTGATTCCAAAGCACTACGGGTTAATCATCCTAAACAAATTGAAATCAACTTTTTTACCAGCACCGTCATTGATTTTATTAACCTTGAATAC
>JARFOD010119914.1:0-14624 GCA_031763545.1 Mopalia muscosa | reverse complement strand
CCTCGTAAGTCAGTCTAGTTATCCCTTTGAACCGTAACGCGAACTATTGATTGATTGTTGGATACACCGATTTAAGGTCTTGCTGGACCCCTTGGTCGATTTTCAGAATACCCATTGTATTTATTCTCATATGCAGAAGAATGTAAATCTGTAACATAGTTAAGTATATATTTTTTGAATTACTTGAATTACATATATATGAATGTGGTGAAAACCAATTTTTAGTTCTAAAAATAATGCAAAATGAGTAAATGTCAACAGAAAAAAATAGACTGTATTTTGCATGGGTTTTTTCTCGAAGTGCAATAACGATAAGATAAGACTCAATAAATACGTTGACCGAGTAGAATAGTCCTTGGACTAGTAAACCGTGTCTCGTTTTTAGAACGATTATTAGAACGATATCAGTGGATTTGATTGTCTATCCCACCTAGGGAAGATTTAAAAATGTCAAAAACTACTTTCAGAAAAATTCAAGCACGAACTTCTAAAAAATTAGGCACCGTTTACTAGATCGCTTGTGCTCTTTACAACGGTACAAGACTTTAAACTATTAAAATAATGGGCTGAGAGCTCTACGGTTAGAGGTGAACTCTAAACAATCTGATGTCAACAAAATATATATTCTGATGGTGTCTTTCTTTCTTTTCCTTCTAAAGTCAAATTATATAATAAAATCGGCCCTCTTTACCCTACTACTATAAAATGTTCATTATTAAGCTTAGAGACAATGGTTGAGAAGTTTGTAGTTGTTTTTTTCTTTTCCAAATGGCCTTTGTTTTACATCAAACGTCTAGACGACAAAGTCCCCTAAACACATGTCTTGACTTTATCTTGAAGGTATCAATGGCGTTTTTTAAGAAGATTCGGAGCGCATACAGCATCTTCCTGTGATTATTTGACCTTGCCTAACCCCGTCTTTCTATATATCTGTTGGAATGTCTTTCTTCAAACATGGTATATCAACTGTCTTCAACGTGCATTGATATGCATTATCCTAATCAGCTTTAAACGATTGATCTGTTGACCGTTTTCTTTCCTGCAATACCCATTCTATTTAATGGTATGGCGGCGTTCATCTGGAACATAATAACTGATAAACGATCTCAAATTTATTGGAGATTTGCACTCATTGTTAGCGGAGGGTTTCTGTTGCCTTGGTACTCTCTGAGTTAAGAGGCGATATATAGCGGATCTGTTTGAATGGTTTGTATAACGTTCTGTGATTGTCCTGTGTTTGTCCTGTGTTTGTCATGGGATTGTCCTGTGTTTGTCCTGTGATTGTCCAGTGAGTGTCCTGTGTTTGCCCTGTGTCTGTACTGTGATTATCCCGTGATTGCCCTGTGTTTGTCCTGTGATTGTCCTGTGTTTGTCCTGTGATTGTCCTGTGATTGCCCCGTGTTTGTCCTGTGTGGCCAACATGTGAGTGAAATAACATAAGGATAGCGATAAACCCTAATCAATCAGACAAACAAACGAACAAAGGAGTCATTTTCCCCCTATGAGTGGGGCCAGACACACTGTCTGAAACCAACCGACCGACACCCCTGAAAAATTTTATTCGGCACAAAGTCTAGACTTTGTCAGATAAAATTTCGACACGTAAAACTCGATCTACCATGTAATTGTGCGCTCGGATACTTTTCTAGTCACGTACTTTGTTTCTTTTCCTACTTAAAAACCCAGAGATTCCGGGGGGAATGGCAAAGCCATATGTTACATCTCTCCAAATTGGGGCTTAGTAATATCTCTACGAAAAGTAGTTAAAATTGATGGGCATTTTGACGGGATGGTGTCATATGTTCTTTAGGCACTGTCCGATTCGCTTCCTTCGTGAAAGTGGGGGTCTTGGTTGGCATAACCCCTGTATCACTTGAAAGGATACAATTTTACATAAAGAAAGATGGCATCGAATATTTTTTTCGTTTTTTTACATCTCTTTAAGAGAACAATGTATACCC
The DNA here is from genome assembly GCA_031763545.1 of Mopalia muscosa. Lineage (NCBI taxonomy): Eukaryota > Metazoa > Mollusca > Polyplacophora > Chitonida > Mopaliidae > Mopalia > Mopalia muscosa. The sequence goes on along the minus strand of JARFOD010119914.1, from coordinate 12,663 downwards.
ACCATGCAACCACCACTGAAAATCGCCATGTTGGGCGTGACCGCTCCTGCTCATGACGTAACATGACTTACCCTTTTGCTGCATTCTACTGTCCAAACGTAGACTGAAAAACCTTGAAATTTGACTAGGTGTTGTAACCTAACATGAACAAAGGGCGTTGTCCCGAGAAATGGTCAATACAAATACTGTAATTTTAACAATACCCAATGCTCAAGATTTCTATATACTCTAACTAGATATGGTTCGACTACAAAATTCACCGGCTTGAAGGAACAGAAGCAGTAACGTCCGTTTTACGTATATACACTTTATTGCATCCCAGACTTTCACCTTAATACTGCCATCATGCTGGTCTGTAAATATAATATTTTTCAATCCAAAATAAACTATTTATTTCTTGTTCCACGTCATCCTTAGAGGTTCGTGTATACTAATTAGGGCCTATACCCCTGATAACGAATAAAGTTAGTTGAACTCTTTCCAAAAAGTAGCAGGCCTAAGGGAGCTAAGACGCCGAGATCTGTATCTCTGATATCTATCATATTACCTAGTGTGTATAGCTTGAGTGTGGCTTTAATTTGTTCAGTTAAATACTGTCAAATCATGTTTGGTACACGGAACTTTCTAGGACATTTTACATGTCAAACGCGATATTAAATCAACCAGTTCCATCTATAAACTTTTGGAAATATACCACAAAGAATCGGTTGTCAACCGGCTTTTTGCTCTCTATCCTGCCGTGAAGCGATTGGAATTGCGGAAGAAGGGTCAGAAGCTTGCATTTTGTACACACAAAACGTCATGTTTACCTCACTGAGAGATACACAATTGATGAGATGGATATACAAGTGTAATCGCCCTGTAGACAGATCCCATGCAGAGCGATTACACGTTGCGGGGCCTTTAAACGCTCTGGCTAAAGGGAGCTCAGTATTGCACTGTTGCTCGCGTTTCTAAGAGGCTACACGAGGCCGAGCCGTTTCTGGGATCTTTGTTTAAATATGTAGTATTAGGATTGCCCTGCCGTTTCTTGTCAACATTTCTCTTATGTGACGTCGAGAACAGTTTCCCGCGCCCACTGAGCTGCAGGGTGCCATGAGTGAAATGAACTCAAGTAAGGCTGAAAACTATACACAACTCGAACGATGCCCCAGCGCCAAAGGCTAATATCCTCTATCAGTATTTACTAAATAATCAGGTACACTAATGAGTACAAGATTACCCGAGAGACGAGTTTCTGCTTGACGTTAGTGGGTAAGAAACTTATGTAGATCAAGGCGACTCATCAACAGATTTTATCATGCCTAATTTAACGCGTTCAGTAATTAGCTCCCGCCCATATATGAATATATTAAACCTTTTTTTACTTGGAAGTAAAAAAAATATGATACAGTTTAGATGGTGAATTAGTTGTGCATATTATATTATTTTGTTTGCGATAGAAATAATAGAAAACTTGATATTTTCATAAAACGTTTACGATACACTTGATAGAAATATTTGACTAGCAAGGCAGGTAGCACAATTGAAAAAAAAAAATGGTTAGGGTGTGCTACAAATGATCGCTCTTCTTTGTTTTTTCGACTTGGTAGGGAGCTTCGTGTTGCCCGGGTGCGCTTGGGGCTGCAGGATAGCATAAAGTAGGTTTGTTTATAATGCCATATGATTGTCCTCGTTAAGTCCTGTCTTGTCTTTGTTTGGTGTCAGCGGTGTCGTAGATGTAAGCACCGATGACGTCATGTAACAGCTTTTCCGATTATTGTTTTACCACATGTTTAGCGTTTCTTGTTTCCTCTTTGACAGAAGTATTACATTATCATGTTTGCGGAGACCACGCAATATTGGCACTCCTCAGATCAAAGTTTGAAATCACGAAAAGTACAGCAGAGAGTTCAAGAGCTTTATTTACATGATTCGAGTGCCATCGACAACTTCTATGAATCAAACTCACACTGATCAATGCTCATATTGAGTTCTCACCGCCCAGGGGCTGGTTGCTCCAAGCGCTATTAAATTTAATTCCTTTATTAGATGACGTCACGCCATATTGAAAGTCTCTAAACCTGGTTTAAGTGGCTTATATACTTTACCTAAAAACTGTCCCCAGGTTATCGAACAATTATAGGTATCACCGTCTTGAAAAAAGCTGTTCTTTGGAAAAATGTTTATCGTTTCTCATAAACAAATGTCACAATGGCCACTTAATTCAATGGAGCGCACCGCTTAAGCTCTAGTTCAGTTGTGATTCGTTGACCCTTGGTGAATTAAGACAAGCCAATAGTGTGTGACTTCTAGCAGTGTGTGGCTTCCAGTAATGTGTGGCGTTTCTATCCAGCAGTTCTTGTAATAATGTCTTTGTCATTGTGAAGTTTAGTCACATGTATATCTTATCAAATTACCAAAAGTTCATTATGAAATAAAGATGTATTAGAATGGTATTTATTTTTTAATCTGACGAAGTGGCCATTCTGTTTCTTGAATGTCGCTGGGCGTTCAATGCCTTCTGCTCATTATTTGAGAGTTTTGGGAGACAGAAAGCTGGCTGGTTGTTTCGTGATATTGGCGCTGTATCCTCATGGATGCTCGCGCCATTCAAATTCAAATCAAGGTCGCATAGATACGGGCCTCGATCCCTCGGATTGGATATCCTTCCCATCACTCAATTTAATAATAACTATACTCTTTGCTAACTAGAATCTATACATTCGTGAATGACAATATTTCCTCCAAATTATCAAACCAGCATGTTTTAGAGTTCTAGTGTTCTCGAGATACCTGAGCGTAGTTATCAGTATACACGACATTTAATATTCATATTATTAAATATCTCACCCAAAAGGGACAGCTATACATAACTGATATAACCTTTAATATGGCTCATTAACTCTCACCTCTGGCTACTCATAATACAACTTGTGGACATTTTTACGGTTTGATATATGATGTTTCATCTTTAATAGGATATAAGAATTTGTAGGCCAAAATATCACCATATCCCGTAGGTTGTCTTCCAATAGTGTTTTAACAAGTGTGAAGTTGAATTGGCAGAGAGAGGTAAAGCAGAATGTCAAGGCAGAAACACGTGACAAGAAAGTGGTGTTACCATCACCTTTAGCGTTCGCAACAAAACTGACCTTGGATACCCTTGACCTAGATAACAAAACACGCGTTGCAAATCGGAGACCGCGTTTATGAAAGAAATAAAGAATACCTATTGAACGTTATATTCTATTGTAAACACGTTTCACTGTATTCTCAAAAATCCTAAACGGGTAGTTGAATCAGTGTTTGTTCCCGTAGTTCTTCAAGGAAAAAGGCATCAGAACCGAGAGATGATTTATTCTTGTCCCATTAGGGGTACATCTTGCACAGCGTATAGGGCTAATTCCTTCGTCTTCGTCCGAAGTCCGGCCTATCCGCCTATCTCAACTCCTGTCTGAGGTTGGAAATTTGATCCACCGCCATCGCCGGCCTCTTAAAACATCGGATTTTTCTCTGATTGTTTTCAGATCTACACTGACTACAATGAGGAGTATTTTACTTACCTGCAAAAGTCCTTTTATGGCGGTTTTGAATTTTGCAAAGGGAGATAACTTACACTTTTCAGAAATGGTGAGAAAATCTAATAAAACTTTATCTACACGTCAAGAAAGAAAGTAGGAGTTAAATTATTGTGCCTGAGAAATCTGAGAAAAAAACAGATATATGCTAAAGGCGGATCAATTTCCAGTTCAGCCACAGCTTGAGATTCTGCTCTATATTTGGTGTTGTTTGTTTGTTGTACGAGTCTGGCCACGGTGTTATGTCGTATTCCCAATGATACGAGTCTATTCTTATAATACAAATATATATCGTTGTAGAGAAAGGTATCTTTTCTGTCGTGAAGACTTCTGTATAACACATTGGCCTGAGATTTTATCGCCTGAAATAATTAGGCCTTGCGTCTATTTAAGGAGGGGTGTTTAATGAAGATGACTCACGCCCGGATAACTTTAATCGTTATAACTTTTTAACGTGTAGCCACCATTAAAACAGTTTGGCCTATGTGGAATGCACCATAACTTTAACTTCTCCATAATTCTACTGGCTAGGCCTACCATTAGAGGATTCACCCCGCACAGGCATATGTCTTTAGTTTCAGTTGACGCATATCAGGGGAGATAATCAATAAGGCTGTTGAGACAAGCATGACACTAGGTTCAGTTTTGTTACCATTGAAAATATCTGTTGCATCCCGAGTATGAAAGTCATTAATATAATTTGCAACGAATTAGAAATGTATGTATTTCAATCAAAGATACCTGGATTTAAAATAGGCCTACAGATAATTAGAATATAGTATTTACCCCTAAAGTAACGCTCTCCTGGCTATATCAAGTAGGGACTACTAGTATTTCCGAAATATAATTGTTTAATAAATTCTAGATATCCCTACGTCTGGAGTTAATTACAATATGACCCCAATGCATATGCTTTATTCTGGCTATCTCACGTTAAGTTATGTCGTTTCTTTGATTTGATTGATGGTAAAAACTGGAGAAAGGACATGACAACCGCATAGCACTGACCCGTGTATTATTGTGTATGATTTTAAGCGATGATGGGCTGTTATATGTTATCTTCAACTTCATCATTGGCACCTGAGGATATTTAATTACTCTTGTATTGTCTGTCATTTGCGGCGGATTTGGGTGAGCGACTACACCCCCGAGGGAAAGCGCTGTCTACCGTCTTTGTAAGAGCTTTTGATATATTCAACTTTAGGGTTTATTTTAGGAGCCGGTAATAGCCTAAGCTTTTCACCACAACATATCTTCATCAACGTGGATTCAGAAAGAGGGGCGATGGTAATGTGTACACTGGGAATCCGCTAGAGTACAAGCGTACATCATCTCTAATGGTAACAAAAACCATTTTGTAACCATCAAGTACCATCTAGCTTTTGAAAGCAGACTGGGAACTTGGGATAAATCCGCACCATTACTGTTTAAACAGGAAGTTACTAAGATGTTCTCCCTTTACAATAAGCCAAAGGTGCATACAAATGTGAAAATGGGTTATGTAGGTCAACATAAAATTGAAAAATTTTATTCATTTAAAAATAATTAAACTTATTAGTATCTTTATAATTTGTTTGTTTGTTTGATTTGGGTGACGTATCTTTAAAAAGGCAATTGGATTGATATACAGCTGAATGACAACAAAGCATAGTCCCGGTGTATTTATACAGTTGTAATTTGTCTTGCTACGACCGCACAATTTACGCTGAAATAACCGGTATCACTACATGTAGACATTCAAAATGGCACTAGGTGTTTCACCAAGCGGGCTGTACGTAAGGCATGGAGGTAAGACGGCGACGGTTTTAATCAAATGGGGAGATGGTAGTGTGTTGAGAATGAGAATCCGCAAGAGTACAAGCGTACATCATGTCTGACGTCCAATATAATAGTCGTAATTAAGACGTGTATTTTTTTAAAGTCAACTGATAAACTAGGTCTGCATGGTGTAGAGAATCCATACTTTTCATCTGTTTAGCTCTCAGATCATATTGAACTCCTTAACTTAATAAATATATTCTAATCCCAATAAGTTAAGATAAGTTTCATTTGATTAAAACCGTCGCCGTCCGACCCCCGTGACTTGCGTTCAGCCCGCTTGGTCCATGTTAAGCCATGGCCATTTTGAATGTAATGATATACGTTAAAATGGCGTAAATTGTGCGTTCGTAACCAGGCAAATTACAGCTGCATTAATACACCGGGATTATGCTATGATGCTTTAGCTGTGGATCAATGTAATTCCTTCTTTAAAGATACTCTCGATTTACCGTTCACGGGTTCGAGTCCGCCTGTCGAACCTCAGGTATATGAGCGAGTCGCATGTTGTGGCTCCAGCAATCGCGGGGTTGGTTTTTAAGAGTTTCCTTCCGGTTATCCACCGTACTAAGGCTGTGGATAATCCGTCGTCATATAAGTGAAATACCCTTGAGTCCGACGTTAAAAACCAATCAACAAAGAAAACAATTAAAGATACTCACATGTTTATTTATTCTTAAATCAAAACATCGTTCCATTTAATGCGCGTTTGCCGGAGCCACATCGAGTAATCCGCTCACCGAATTGAAGTTGAGAGCAGTACATCGCTGTGTGATTATAAGGCGCACCCGCTAATCACTGGACACGGTTGCAGACCCTTTTAATGGGAAAAATGATTCGAATAAGATTATCTTATTTTTCAGTTTTGTATAAGCAATCTCCAAACAATTCAATGTCATAGTCATCAATACTATTTGTGTCGAATTCGGTCGCCCACCCACTGAGATAAATGACGTATTCGGGCCGCACGTTTTTACCGTGTGTCCACTGGGTAAATTCGCTAAGTGATTAGCTCGAAAACAAATTGGAAAATGACCTCGAAACACAGTATTTGTTAAGGTAACCTCACCAGAAGCTGCTTTAAAATATCAACACAAAGAAATTATCCTTCCGAGACTAATATGTTTAATATGTGATTGGACCCATAGGACATGTTTTACTTTCATTTCAACAGAAAATTGTTCCTATGTCTTAACGATGTCATCATCAAACTTAACGGGTTAAGTTCAGTTGAATGAACAGCACGCACAGTGATACCAGACATTAGCGTAAAAAGGTACTTTAAATAAATGGCTAAACTACACATGTTTAGCTTCATGGGTGACACTTAAACATGTATGTTTTTCGGTATTTGTTTAAAATGATTGACTGCGACAGCGTCTGCATATATGTTTTTGTTTTATTGGTTGGCTAAGTGTCTCAGGTTTAAACACTGCCACGGGGTGTAGACAGTACATTTGAACTGACATTTTGAACAGATTTTTCTTATAGAAAGGGCTACACAGGATGATGTTGTTCCCATTCAACGACAGAAAATTTCCTATTATGAGCTCAAATCAGATCAGATGCATGGATGGATGTAAAGAACGGCATTAGGAGACAAGAGTGACCACGGAGTTAAATAAAAGGATTTTTCTTTATAATAAATAATTAATATACCCTATTCCTCGTTGCGACAATTCTATAGTTTTATTGTGGGGAAAGGAAATTTTGCTCATCACCTCCAATGCAATTTGATGTACACATATATATGGATTCAATGGTGCTAATTAGTCGACATATATGGCAAACCGTTTTATCACTTCTACCTTTATTCTGCATTTGTTGAATTCTTTTCCAAATATGTGAAATTCTTTTCCACATATGTAAACTTAAGACTTTATTTTACATATGTGGAAAAGAAATCAACATAATTATGTGGAAAAGATTTTTACATCTGCGAAAAGAATTTCACAAATTAACATATGTAAAATCAATAATTTATTTTACATACGTTGAAAAGAATTTCACTTATGTAAAAAAAATTCAACATATGTGAAAAAATCGACATATCTAAAATATGGGGAAATCTTTTTCACTTATGTAAAATAAAAAAGTGCGTGGAACTCTTCGCCGGGACAATAAAATAGACCCATCGCCTTATTTATTTGTCACCTGTAACCTGCTTAGACTAAACTTGCACAGCATATGGAATATATTCCAATTATCTTTGCATTCGTCTTGAAAGTCTTTACAAGAAATCCTTTTTCACATATGTGAAAAAGTTAGGTTTGGGTGTTTTAATTTACTTATGCCATACGTGTGTCAGGGTAGTAATTTGTATGAATCTATTTGGATGTTCAAAGAGGCAGTTTATACACCGAGAACGACTAGAAATGACAAAGAAAGCAGTTCTAATATATTCCAAATACACGAGCAGACAGCAATGGGGTATTTTAGTGTTTATGTTTCATTCTTTTTAATGCACTAAACTCACTTATCTTGATTTAGCGATGGTAAAATCGCACCTTAAATCAGGTGTGGGTGGCGCAGCCTGTAGTGAATAAAATGCAAAAGCATTTTAATCCAAAGCTTTGTTAAAGTAAACCACATCTAAAAATAACGAGATTTAATCGCTTTTTAAGGGATTTTTTTTATTCGCTGAATAAACATACGTTTAGGAAATGCCTATGACACCTAATACAAAAGTATGTATTTATTTTTTAAAAACATAAAAAAAACCCATAAAATAAAAATGCATATACCTGATTGTATAAAGTAAAAATGTATATAGATATGGCGCGCATAGACCACCATAATACGGTGTAATAGTTTTGCTTTCGATTTAACAACAAAAAACTCACGCAACACATATCAGTTAATTACACTTAATGGTCGATCACTGATTAAACATGTCAGGGCGGCATCTTTATTCTAGATAGACTCAGTTTAAATTTTCAAAATATATTTTAAATCTAGAAAAAGATTTGAGTTAGTTTGAAGTAGATTCCCGGGTTAGCAGGCCCAGCGCTGATTTTTAAAAATATTTAGACAGAAAAATGAAGCAATAAACAAAAACAAAGAATGTCTAATTAATGTGATGTTCTGAATTCGACCATTCCTCTTTTCATCTAGAATAACACTATAATGTATTGGCAATTCATCTTGCAGTTAACGTATCGAAACCTAATACTGCGTATGTGCATTCTCTCAGTCGCATGTCTTGGGCCCTAAAATTCGCAAGCTCTACTCTGATTGTCGGTGGTCATGCTTGCTTGTTTGATTGCGTTCAAGGCCATACTTAAGGTTATCTCACTTATTTGACAACGCGCCAGCCCACAGGGTGAAGAGAAAAAACCCTTGACAAGCTTCCGGTTGCGTGACGTCATGGACAGGGCTGGCCGCGCCCAAAATGTCAGCTGCTAGTGGTGGTAGGAAAGGTATATATCTGTAAGCCGCGGGTTATTTTATTAAATGAAGAAACGATAAGTCAATGCCATATTTAAGTATATTAAATGGTAATCTTTCAAGGCATATAGAGGTTATTTCAGCCCGGAGTATCGCTTTAAACTTATATATATTCTACACTCAGTGTCACCTGTCTTCATTTTTACAGGTATCTATAATATACTAATCAGCATTGTATTTATTTAGACTGATTTAGACCGCAATAACACCAATATTATTGTGTGACGTGTATCTGCCCAAACCACTGTTTGAGAAAAATGTCTCTATTAAGCAATGAATTGATTTGTAGGGCCCATCCATTCCGCCCGAAAGTTAACATAAGGGCTACCGATTGTATTACGTTATACCTTTAACCACGCCCATTTAACCATCCTTTGACATAATTCATCCAATAAGTGTTGACAGCGCAGATTGAGTGGCGGCTCCATTCTATCGAATGATCTACTCCCATTTGTGTTAAAAATACCATTTTTGCTGATGACGGACAGCTGAGGGGCGGAGCTTGATTAACCTATAGGGGCGTTATGCGCCGTAGCGAAATGCCAGCCAGACCGCTCAATATGATGTGACGAATTTCTGGTATATTATTGGGTCTCCAGGTGTTTAATACTGCCCCATGTGAAATTAACTACTTTGCTTTTGATATAAGATTATTTAATTTCTTGGTTTAACTTTTTGAACTATGAGTCATGTTATGGGCTGGGATAGGTTCCCTAGGGTACTGAATCATGCGGCGATAAGGATATGGACATAACTGCTAGGGGAGCTAGGGGCTCACAACTCGCACAAACCTGTCATTGTGGATAAGACAACTTGGTGCAACGTATAATTAAAGATTACAATATTAATGTGTTCCACCATATTACAACCGATGAAGAGTCGCTATATTTTATAATTGAAATAGCCTGAACTGAACTGATACACAATAATATTGCAAGATTAAAGATTATAGGATTACCAACAAAAATAAGAAAATAGTAGCTAGCCGTCTTGGCTTAGATGTTCATATCCAAGATTACCCGCCTGAAAACAGATTACTAGTGTATAAAGCCCTTTATCGAAACCTCTACCGTGGAATGATGCCATATAATGTAGGATAATCTGTTCTATCGTACTTTGAGCAGTAGGATTATATCAGGGTTTAACATATTTACCGTTGACGGTATAATGACTTGTTGGGAACTATACGAGTTTTGCTTGACTGGGGTTTAACTGTCGTACCCAAGCCTGTCGATATTTCTTCTCTGAAACATTTTGGTCGAATGGCAACGCGAAAAGATAGGCGTCCACACCAAACGGAACCGATGGCTTTTTAACTTTTCATATTAAAAAAAAATTATGAGTCACCCTTCAAAGAAATTGGTGTGAGACGGGTTGTTTCTTCGCTTGACATTGTTCATTACATAAGTATTAGTAAACATATTAATTTGGCCTTCTTTGTGGGTCAATCGTCTCAATTCTTAAGACTCTGTGATGGGGGGGGGGGGGTCGACGGTATTCGCTACTTAAAAATATGCAATAGTTGATTTAAACCACGCAATCACTAAAAGTTGTTATTGCTCAAGAAGTGCTTTGAAAAGGGAGGTAACTAAAAAATCACAAATAAATAATGACTTGTGGGACAAACTCATGTAGGCATGGCGCAAATCAGCTAAATGGGGTCACCAGAACTTTAATGCGATGGAGCCCATATGAGCAGAATATGGGTTATTACTTTCACCTAAACAAAGCCAAAATGATTTGCTTTTATGTACCTAAGGCGTGTTGAGGTACTTACTCTTCATCCTACCGGTATGGTTATTGAGATACTGGAGCGCCGGACACATGGTGTGTCTCGAATTGGCGACGTTAATGCTTTACAAGTCAACAGGGTGGCCCAGAGGCAGGAATGTTGCTAAGTGCCATTATGTTATATTTTAAAAAAGCGCAGCTTACGGCACCCATCTTATTTATTACAAGGCCATGCTTATTAAACCGTGAAGCTGTGTGCAGGGTCTGTAATATTCCACGCCAAAGGTATGAATGAGTACCCAAACATCGGTGCACTGTCAAACCGTCTAGAAATTGAACCAACAAAACAATAATTTACGATGAAAGTAGATTTATTAATTAACGTTAGTAAATAGAAGGGTCGCCTAGTAAAATCTTCCCTTGTGAGTTTTGTCAGCTATTTGTTTTATCTCATATAAGATGTTTTGGTATTTTTCATACAACTGAATGGGAATCTGTGAACAATACAATTATCTGAAGTCAGATTAATTCAGAACTGGGCTACTTTACTCGAGTAACCCAAACCGTTAAACTGTCAACGGTTTTAAAGACATAGGTCAGATAATTTCGACACATGCAAAGTTGGCGCAAAATTCACCATTCTTATGCCGGTTCGTTGACCGGTTGAATAATTAATGTTCAGTGCTAAAATGGTAGGTTTGGTGAGTTTGAAATCCTAAATAGGTAAATTTATCCCATAATCTTTGCGTCTATCAGTCAGGTCAGATATATATGCCAGCCGTCCCAAATCGTAAGAAAGTGGGATCGCTGTAAACGATAAACAAATTAAAGTTCTATCTTATTTACATTATGTTTGCGTCCAGCTGTTATATTAAGTGTTTGCCCCCGAGTTAGGAATTTATATAACTGCACAAGGCCAACAAATCTATGTTTTATCTAATTTACTACATTCAAGTACCTCATTTGTTGCCCTATCTGATGTTTGTTCTATTTTGAAACCAAGTCCGTGTAAAAGATCTATTGACAAACCAACTAACTAAAAGCAAAGTGTAATGATGCGTTATGCGAGGGAGACAATTTGAGTCTAATATGGCTATTATTTTTTACTAAACAAAAAGTCAAATTGGTATTATTCGATGTCCCCAAGGCGCATCCCTCAAAATATCGACCCAGAGGAGATAAGGACTCATCAGATGTCCTACAATGGTCACGTTAATGAGTTATAAGTCAACCTGGAGGGCCTGAGGCAGGGGTTATTAAGTACCATTGTTTTATATTTTAATAAATGAAATATATTTGAAAACAGCCATGTTGGCTATTACCTGTTTGTGTTTATTGGACTGTGAAGCTACCTACACGGCCTGTATCATCTCACTATTAAGTAAAGCAATCGTTCTAGACAAAGACGATCCCCGTATAAACACGTGTAAGAAATTGAGCCCAGGAAATAATAAATTACGGTGACTATAAATTTATTAATTAACTTTGTTACATAGAAGGGTCGCTGTTCTAGTCTGAATCTTGTCACTTTTTGTTTTTGTTTTTATATTGAATTTAATTGTTCTGTTACTTTTCCTAAATATGAATGGAAATTTGTGAACAATGCTCAAAGAACATATTTCTTTGAAGTCAGTATTCATTCAAGAGTTCTTTTCTCGCACTATTATATAAAGCACTTTATTAACCTGGGATGACCTTGATAAATTCCGTCAGATAGCGATGACATTTCACAGGTGAAGTTAGCACAAAATTTATAAGCTAATGTGTTAAGAGTTCGTCGATGAATTCATTAATAATTTTAATCTTTAAACGGTTATGCTGGTAACCGTTTAAATAATATAACGTTATATTAGATCGAATATAAAATTCTCACAACAAAAATCAAGAAAAGCTCTTTGAAAAAGTTAATTTAGGACACTTGTCTACATACTCCATTTTTATGTAATGTTAAATTATACCAACAGGTTGATGGAGTATCAATGGGTTCCTCCTTAGGTCCAGTACTCGCCAATATTATTATGACTGAAGTAGAAAGAATAATTGTTGATACACTGGTTCAAGATAAGGTTATTCAGTTTTACATCAGGTTTGTTGATGATACGTTAGT
>JARFOD010119903.1:0-14624 GCA_031763545.1 Mopalia muscosa | reverse complement strand
GCACAGGTGATTACGTATGGTTTGGGCAGGTACACGACCTCTAAACAATTCATTCCTAGTGGTCGTTGCAGTGAGAAATCAATTACGCAAATGACATATGACGAATTGTCGGTCTTCTGCATGTGTCGTCACACGTGGTCTACCCAAACGAGGTCGGTCTGCTGAGGTGCTAGTTTGTTGGAGACGTATCCGAAGATCATGGATATCTTGCGGCTACATCCTATAACCCTGGCAACGTCAATGACCGACGTTCCTGTATTCAGCAAGCCAATGGCACGTTCACGTTGGATGTTTGACAGTCGTGGAATTGCATCTCAACGGATAATTTACAATAAAAACTTGTTTTCCCGAGATGTCACACTACTGTGCTAACGTGGGCTCAATTCCACGTCTCTCATAAGGTCACGTAGAACACAAGGAAACAGGCTTTATCCTTGATGTATGCTCGCACGAACGGCACGCATGTACGTCGAAGTGGCTGTGTGTCTACTTATTTACTTCTAATAATAATAATGGTTACAGCCCTATATTCCGACAACCCTATGTTCCGACACCCCTATGTTCCAACGGAGCCGTTGAAAAATTGGTCCGTCACTCTAAAAACTATATTTGAGTGTAAAAGATTGATGAATAAAACAGAACTAAAACTAATAAATACTGTCAGTAAAAGGGTAACTAACCCTAGGTTCAATCCCCCGAATCAATAATAAATAATGAATTTAGAAAAATACCACTGACGAATGTGTCGGAACATAGGGATATCGGAACATAGAGCAGTCACCATAATAATAATATCTATAGTATTAATTTTCAAGAAAATATTTAGAAATGTATGAGTGTGAAGTGTCTTTGTATATTTCAAACAGAAAATAATTCGGATCAACCGGCTAAAAACAACATCTTTTATGTATCCAGCTTGGGTAGATACATGGTTATGGTGGCATCATAACAAAGTGTTTCACATCGAATTAGCTCGGTATTGACTACGCTAGCCTCACATTCTTGACCTGTATCCTTAATATCATTGAATAATCACAATAAATCAATACACTAAAGGATGAAAATTCAAATTATTAATCATAGGTTACACTCAATCTTATTAAAGTAATATTTCCAAAACGCTCTCTGTGATCTAACGCAATCACTCGACTTATACTGTTCAATTAGATCAAGCTTACTGGTTTCAAGAATGGTCAAAGTTTCAACTTTCCAATAAATACACATGCAACATGGGGCCATATAAACGCCGCATTACGCCAAATCAAGCAGAATGTGTCCGATTATATTCAGTTTTGAATTTGTTAGTTGCAGGTAGGAAAACATAAGGAAATGTAACTTCATTCAAAGTTTATTATTTAAAAAGTATTTGTTAATTGTGTGTGTATCCGTTTTACAAACCAGAATTGAGAAACGTCTCTGTGATCGGTCAAGTTAAGAAACCAATCGACATTGTAGGTGGGGTGAATGCGTGAAATCCGAATATAGCGACAAACAAAACACAGTGAGCGTTTTGGGGATCTCATTTTTATAATTAGATCGAGGTTACACTTTGAGTAGTGCTTTATTAAGTTTTGCCCACTTGAGAGTGCCCTATAAATTAGTATAAGTTTTAAATTTTATTTAGTTGTGCTAAATCTTTGAATATCAGACAAATAAGTACACTGTTTTGATTTATGTTCCCTAAAGTATATTTTGGCTTATGTGTTATTCCTATATTAACATAAACACACAAATATATGCAAAATATGTCAAATTGAATTATATTCTTAGGTTTTCAAGGAAACGATCTTTTGATTTTAAATCCAATCAAAGTAATAACGATATTAAAACAACATGGAAAGTAATAAACCAACTTACTAGCAGAACAGGTAAGACTACTAACGACATTCATAATCCGTGGCGAAACTGTTAATGACACTCAGAAAATCGCTACCGAATTTATCACATATTACAGTACAATAGTGCAAAAACTAGAAAACCAAATCCCAAATACTGCTGCCCCATTTACAGACTACCTCACACACCCAAATATCGAAAATTTTTGCTTTGCTCAAGTTACTACAGAAATTGTCCTAAATACCATAAGTCGCATGAAATTCAAGGCTCCTGGATTTGACGGTATCCAGGTGTCTCTTGTTAATCCTGTTGCTCGTGAGATCAGCTCTCTATTGGCTTCCATTATAAACCCCTCCTTCAAGGAAGGAATTGTCCCTACCAAAATGAAATCTGCTAAAGTCACTCCGATATACGGTCACTCTGTCAAAAAAAGCTATATCTAATTACCCCCCTATTTCAATTCTTCCCTGCTTAAGTACAATTCTTGAAAAAAGTTGAAACAGATATGATGACTGACTACCTCGATCATCATAAAATATTACATGAAAATCAATTTGACTTCAGAAAACACCTTAACACTTCTTTAGAAGCAGCGTCGCTGTATGATACTCATACAGGCAAAACAATCCACATTAGCTTGCATTGTTACCTTCCTAGACATGTAGTGGTGTTAATACTTGCAATTACACACAATTACTCCATTAGAAGATACATACAATAAAATATACAAAGAACACCATGTACTACATGTATATACTTTGTAATCCTGAATTTGACAAGTTAGAATTTAACATTACCTTCATATAAACAATGCTAAGATCGGTCAGTACTGATAATGAAATTGGCAATTGTTTGACACACTTTTACAACATTCCTAGCAGGCTTAAAAATAGTCGTCATAGTTGGTATTTGGATGCCGACATTAGATAAAACCTTTAAAAAATGAATTCTCTGTTCACTATACTTTGGACAAAGTAGCATGAAGTGCTCTATGGTCTCCTCCACCTGGCATATGTCACAGTTTCCAGATTCAAGCAAGTTAAATCTAGCAAGATAAGCATTAAGAGGTAGATGTCCAGATTGCATTCTGTAGAACAAACTTTCTGCTTTTCGAGAAGAGAATGTGAGAGAAGGGGAGGTAACTGTTCGGTTGAACTGGAAATAAAATCGACCTTTATCAGAATTGAGCCACTTTTCCTCCCATAAGTCTAAAAAGTAGGATTTTAGCATTGTTACAGTTTCAGATGGTGAAAGGCTAAGTTTACCAGAAATATTAGTGTGGTTTAGACTCTCTTTTGCCAAAGCATCTGCTGTTTCATTCCTATGTACCCAAACAAATTGCACACAAACATTTTCAAAAAGTATCTTGGTATACAAAATAACAATTTCCATAATTAAAGAAGAACAACAGTAGGTAAAAGTAGATAACGCCTGTAAGGCACTCAGATAATCTGAAAAAAAAAAACCACACTGTTGTCAGGCTTAAATTCAGATAAAAAGTACGAAGATGAAAAAATTGCAGTAAGTTCTGCTCTGAAAACGGACACACACTTCGTGAGTCTGGTACACCTGCTGTACTTAAATTCTGGGATACAAAATGCTGCTCCTACTCTACCACTATCTGGGCACTTGGATGCGTCAGTGTAAATATTTAAATAACTTTGAAAATTGTGGCCAATAAAATCCAGAGCACAATATTTAATAAAATACGGCGGGTCACTTTTTTTTACCTGGCAAAGCAAATCCAGATTAACGCTTGGATTAATCAAATACCATGGAGGAAAATTTGGTACTTTACATTGTTGTAATTAGCTGACATCACAGACAGATTTTTAAATTATGTTTTCATATCTTAAATTGAATGGCTTCAGGCCCTTATCCTTAGCAATACATATCCGATCATGTTCAGATTGTGTAAAACAGGTGACGCAGAGTTATTTACTGCGGTTTTCAGCAGGAGTGAAAACCTTAATGTACGCATAAGCCTCCTGATCCCCAAAGGCCATTCATTACAGATAAGATAACCTGTAAAACATTTAAAGGCGTTGTCTTCAATGTGCCAGTGCATATCCTAAATGCAGAACATTGGATTGAATCCAGCTTTGATTTGAGGGCCTCTGAACAATAATCAAGGCGCGAGCGAATAAGGGCCCTTTATAAAAGCATCCGCTCCCCACGATCTACCAGAAACAGCCCTCATTAAATTTAATAGGATTTATGGAGTATCTTATAAATCAGGTTGTGAACGGCAAACGGAGTTATTTCACATTTGAATACCTGCTAGTATCAAACTTGTCCCGTCTCCAACGATTACCTCCCTTGTGAAGGAAGAGTTGTCTTCCGTTTTATCTCTTATTGCGGTATTGAAAAGATCACAGATTTCAAGTTAACTATTGTGAACGGTTAGTGATCTCAAGCATCCATTGTTAATAACTGTCGCATGACATTTTATAATAATCATTTCGATGTGCCTTGTCCACGTTAGCCTCTTTTCAAAAATTACACCTAAGTATTTGAATGATGGAGATGTTTTTACAGGAGTGTCATCTAACAACAGTGGGTGTGGTAGTTCTACATGTCGTTTGGTGAAGAGGACTTAACAGGAGAGAACCGAAATCCCCAGACTTTACTCCATCTACCAATTTCGTTTAATCCTTGCTGAACATACATTTGTGCCAAATTAACATTTTTACAACTAATCCTTATAGCTTTATCATCAGCAAAAAGGGAACAATTAAGTTTAGGATTTAGTGCACTAGGTAGATCATTGATTGCTACATTGAACAAGGTGGCCGAAATAAAGTTCGTTACATTTTTTTAGTTTGTTAAAATCGATTTATCAACTTTCAAACATTTCATCTGGTAAAAACACGATTTTTATCACATGGAAGTGAGATTTTATCAATACTTGTAGACATTTAATGTCATGAGGTTTATAACTTGAGCTGCATGCAGCAGTTTAAATACATTTTATATATATTTTAGAATATCAATTGGTTAACCTTTCTAACCAAAAACATAGCTAATAAAATTTTGTTTCTTTGGCCGTCTTTGTTCTGCGTTGTTTATGAGCTGAAACGACACCATGGTGTTTACATAATAATATATATTGTATACTAATAATTGCATCCTTCTTCAATCAAAATAAAACAAACTCAATTCCACATAAAGACAGATCAGTTCCAGCGGAGTTTGACGGATTATTTCGTTAGATCAACGGATTACAGATTTAACACATATTCCCGTTATATTAACGGAATAATATGTGGCAACGACTTATCTGTTCAGAAAAGTAAGGGAGCCTTCCGTATCCAGACTGAAACTATGATTTAATCCATTTAGAATAAAACTATTAATCCTAGAAAAACTAGAAAATTGTTTTGCTTATCTCTAGAAAAACAAAGTATTTATCGTCCCAATGTGTATATAATTGTGGATGATTGCGGATTTGAGTGAGTTGAAAAAGTAGCAAAACATCCCGAGCTGTGGGTTTCCACGCCGATGAACTGGCAAAAACCCGCGGTGACTTCGACCCGCCAAAAATTACCCGAATAACGAATCACAACTAACAAAACGGCTGATAACTTCTGGCCACTCAGCAAAACCTAAGTAGAACTGTCACTGGCTCTATAGTAAGTCTAAACATCCGGTTCCGGTTACTCAACAGACTATAAAAAAAGTCGCTAACATCAGATAAAATCACTAATAACGCATAATATTGATTGTTTTTTTACGCCACATTAAGCGGGTTTTCAGCAATGCTGGGGCGTGAACATTAGAGATAGACCATCCACATGACATGATCTAACAGAAGATAGAATTCAATTAAAACCTCATCTGGAGAGGAAGCCCAGTTATTTTCGAATTTCGTTTAACTCATCCCTCCTAAATCTATTTGTTCCGCTGATAATTTTAACATATTACACAAGTAGTGCAACTCTGAAGAATGAAAGACTCATTTTAACTTAATTTTTCGGCTTTATTTCGCCATCGTCAGCAGTGAACATAGTAGTGACATGTACAAAAATATATAGGAATTATAAAAGAAGCCAGATAATTAATCAAACAAACAAAGATACATGGCAAAATTATAAACAAAATTTAATTTTAACGGATTGTTTTTGATTTTGTTGGGTTTTCAACATATAATTTACTTGAACAGAATAAGGTTATTTGGTAGCGCGCTACCTGAAGGGGAGTAAGTGTAGTGTACCCGTTTATTAGGTGGACAAAGATATAGCCCTACGACAAACAACAAATTGTATCGTTGATAAGATTAGTCAGGCGAGGATAGATCTACTACCATTTCATAGAAAATTTTCGTGATACAAAGTTAAACGGAGGTATCAAATTACACGGCGGTTGTTTTCGTGTTACTTATGGATTCAGAATTAAATATATTCACAGGCAATACAGACACCTTTATCAGGCAGCTGCCATTGAGTCGCCATGCACGTTTTTTAGTTAACTGATACAGGTACACTCTTAGAAAAAATGGTTCTATGTGGAACCAATAAGGGTTCTTCAGCTCATGGCTGTGGAGGAACCCTTTATGGTTCTCTATGCAACTTTTTTGAATTGGTTCTATAAAAAACCCTTTCAAAACGGTTCTATACCTAACCATAAAGTGTTCCACTCCGAATTGCACGGGGTTTTATTTAGAACTATAATGGGTTCTTCAGCTTATGGTGAAAAACACTGTATGGTTTTTCTTGGAAAACTTCTTTATGTGTTCTAAACAGAACATTTTATTAAGAATCTGGTTCACCTCGTTCACTCACAAATGTGTCTCCGAGTGGCATCCAATACTTGTTTAATTTTAATGATTTTCTCCAAGACATTAGTTGGCGTTTGTTTGCACGCAAAACTATTTTATATATGGGGTAAATAAGCCGATCTTCAAAGATAAACACAAATTGGTATCATTTCATGGTATTTATTTTTTTATATAACCCTATAGAATATTAACACAGGAACACTTATTATGGATTAACAACTTCTGGGTTTATTAGGACGACGTTTCAGTGTTGTTTCGTACACTGTTATCAAGTCAATGACAATTTTTGATTAACATTGGATTTATATACATATGTGGAGTAACAGACCAATTATAATAACAAATGTAGCAAGAGAAACAAGGTATGAACATAATAACAACTGGGTTGAATTTGGGTTTGTGAGCTTCACACCCTATAGAATAGTATAGAGGCTGAGAAGGAGTTGTTTGGTTTAATCATTTCTATTTGTTTTATAAATTCAGAATCCTAACAAACATGGAAAAATACATATTATGTTCTTTAGGTTATTGTGGTAATTTCCTTATACAAACTAAACACTTATCATTATGAAAACAGCTGACAATAATTAACTTAACAAAAGGTGATGTGTAAACGCATTTACTATCATTGTCACAATACTGTTTTCGCTTTTGTTAACAAATACAACGTCTGACATTCATTTTTTTAAAATAAAAAAATCAATTAATTTGGTACTACTGTATAATACGACTTACAATGTAACTTATAACTTCACACAAACATCAATAATAATCCTTGTATAAATCGAATAACATTAGTAAATTTATAAAGCAATCAATAATAACAAGACACTAACCCTGCGAAAGATTGAACATTCTTTTTTATAAAGAGTGGTCAGATCATTGGTATAAAAAGTAATGCATTTATCAACAATAACCATCAATACACCAAACAAAGGATTTGACTAACAGCATCTTTGTTCACTACAGAAAATTGATCTTTATTGGTGTTAATTGTGTGATTACGTCATGCCAAAATAAAAACAATAACAACATGTATACATTAACTTTTTACATCTTAAATGGTTTACAGTAACTTAACTAGTAAATCTCAAAGATTTTTGGAACAATCAGTATCGACAGAGAGTGTAAGGACTTAAAGTTATCTTGACTGTCTAAACGAGCCCAGAGAGAGTGTGATGAATCGCAATGCGTTTTGCAGTTAAGAGGCAGATGGTCTTCAATTAATGTTTGAAGCCATCATGTTTAACTTTGTAAGAACCGGAGCATCTGCATCTATGCTGAACATCTTCTTCATATATTACCAAAAAGCTGAAATATAAGAAAATCAATTATTAATTTAATCAGAAGTTTACTCTAACACTAAAAAAATGTTTTTAAATGCACTTCTAGATACACCAACAATTCAAATTGGCCATTATCGCTTTGTCCAGAAATGCCCACTCCAATTAATATGTTTCACATTCATTCCCTAAATACACAATACATCCTCTACATTCTCAATGTATTTCACATGCTGCTGTAATAGTATGACAGACCTTTACTCTCCATGAATTTCTCTTCTACACCACTATACTCTTACTGCTTACATATTACTTCATAATATCTTTATTACTTGCTTACTTACAACTTATTTGTTACTTATTTACTTATCTACTTCCTTATTTACTTATCTACTTCCTTATTACTACTTATCTACTTCCTTATTACTACTTTTTTCTTACTACCTGCTTACATCTTACTGATGTATTTATTGATTACTACTTATTACATTTTTACTTATTACTAATTACCTTATTTCTTAATTATGATTCAATATCAATTATGATTAAATAGTTGCTTGCTTATGTACTTACGTCTTACTGATGTTCTTACTTATAACTAACGTATTTATTTAGTACTTACTTTTTGACTAATTTACTTATTACTTCCTTACTAATCACTTCCTTATAAGTAACCTACTCATTACTTACTTATTTTTTACTACTTTATTTATTGATTACCTACGTATTTGTTGTTTATTACTTACACATTTCCTATATATCCCTTACTCATTTCTCACTTATCGCTACTTATCAGTTATATATTTCTTTTTTTTTTTAAATTTATTTATTCATTTGCTTACTTATTTCTTACTTGTGCATCAGTAATTACTGATTAATTTTCATTAAGTTACTCATATAAATACTTATTTCCCTATCTACTCTTTACTGTATTATTTGTTATTGATTACTTCCTTATTTTCATACTTAGTTATTTCCTTACTTGCTTATTACAATTCACTTCTTCCTTTTTCTTCATCTATTTCTTACTTAGATGTATTTAACATTTACTTTAGGACTTACTTACTCATTCATGATTTACTTGTTTCTAACTTGTAACTTATTTAATATTTCTTTATTTCTTGATGCTTATTTTTTATCAACTTGTTAATTTTTTGCTTATTTCTTATTTTTTAACTACCTAATTACGTGTAATTTCTTATTGCTTATCACTAATTTACTAATTTCTAATAGATTTCAACTAATTTACTTACTTTTCTGGTTTTCTGGTTTGGGCAACAAGATCGTATTTTTGTTGAGCTCAATTTGGCTCAACTATTTTTTTTCTGTTAGCATCCGGATCATTTGTGCCCTGTGTGGGGTATTTAGTTAGTGTGTCTAGTATATAAATAGTGCTATTTGGCCACCATGTTCATTTATACTAAATACTGATCTGATCGAATGATAGAACCGATAAGTCTGGCATCAATCCGCATTTCTCGGTATAGAATTACCAGTAGGCCTACGGTTTAGTAATACGGAATCATATTGGAACTTAATGTATGGGATCAAATTAGTGATGCCATCCTGCATATATATTAATCATAAAGCAGTCTGCCTAAATCAATAATTTAAACTAACAACTAGACCTATTTATAGTACACAGGGAAGGCTTTTTTCATGTCTTGATATCTCTGCATTAACGTGTATATATTATTCACACAAAGTCATACTGCACTGGAATTGCGAATTGATTCAATGAATATCACTGCACTGGTACAACCTGGGATACAGTATACTGTATCCCAGGGATACAGTATACTGTATCCCAGGTACAACCAAGTTTTAGCCAAAGAGCATGATTGTTGTGCTATATGGATAAACCAAACTTAAAATGCAATAGATTGATATAATTAATGAATCAATCTTATGGAATATCTGCAACATACGCCATATATCTATAGTACCGTCAAATTTGATTGTATGTTTAACCAATCATCTGAGGATGAGAAACTTTCATTTTGTTTAAAACAAAGTCAAACCACTACACATTGTCACTATCAACGTATGTCATGTAAGGGACACATTCATCAAACTAGGCTAGGCTTGTTTTTATTTAAGGCAAATGAAAACAAACAATCGATTCTTTCAATACAATCAAACCGGCGAGAGTGTTTCTTCTTGCATAGGCAGACAGTTTAAATAAAATATTGTGGATTATATATGGTTGACAATAGAAACAATACAGTAGGGTCAAAATGTATCCGTCTAAGGGAAACCAGATACACTTATTTTGACGGAAGATGAAAATAAGCATTCAGTCTTGCAACAGATACTGTAATAAACGCCCGATAGTGTAGCAGCAACTTAGACTGTGGTACAATTAAAAGATACTGTAATAACAACCGATACTGTAATAACTTTTAACTGATAATGTAGTAAAAAAAATTCTAACAGATACTGTAATAAATTTTGACAAATATCGTAGTTTTTTAAAAGAAATATTTATGTTTCTATTGACGATTATTGTTGAATGGAGCCGTTCGTTGATAAATAAATATATACATAATATATACACCGACATTTTTAAGCCTTTTCGACAAGGGCTTCCTTGCTCAGCAAATAAAGGCGAATTAACCATTATTATCTTTAAAGGACAATAAAGAGGAATCAGAAGTTTCGCCCTGGTTTTCCGTCATAATAAGGCTGTGTACATTGTGAAGTGGACAATCCGTCGTCATATAAGTGAAATACCCTTCAGTACGACGTTAAACACCAATCAAAATAATAAACAGACAAACTAATACATTACAATCAGTAAGAGTTTTCTTATAAAAGCATTAAATAAAGGCAGTTTGGGTTTCTTTAAGACAACACGATTATAGGGAAGGCTTTCCTCTGAAGGGAATTGTAATCAAATTAATGGGAAGTTCTTTTCAAAACGAATGCAGAAGAACAAAAAAGAGTGAATCAGTGAAAGAGACAAACCGATTCAGTTAAGGGTTATGTTTAGTACAATATAACGGCTAACAACGAGGGTTACCATTGAACAACTATAACTAGGCATCAGCATGGGTTTCCTTTGAATGCCAATAACAACAAATCATCTAGGGTGTCCTCTGAAGAACGATGAAATCAAACCAGAGTGGGTTTCAGGTGAGGAAATGTTCCGATGAATCAGCGAATTCAGGTGAAACGAGCCATATTTCATTTGATAGACATTGTAAACAAACCTTTATGAATTTTATTTCCTGGACAATAAAATAAAACCAGTAAGTCTCCCTAGCGAAAGTTACCTTTAAAAGAAAAAAAAATGAATAAGGGTATTGTTTGAGGGCCAAAAAAACACAAACAAATGCCTACAGTTTTATTTGATGACGAGTAACAGAAAATTTGAACCTTCCAGCTCTTTCGAATACTTGAAAACAGTTAATTCCGTTGTTACAGCACTTAACCCCAATTCATTATGCATGTACACGTCATTTACCGGATGTCCCGTTGTGTGCTGTTATCAAAGTACAATTTTGTGCCTGCTCGAAATGGAGAGACTTAGTCGAGTTGTTTTGTAAGTACAGTGAAAGTCCGGATGTCATTCATCCTTTATTGTAAACCTTCGAATCTTAGTAGTAAACAATTGGTCCATTAGTGAAAGGACAGTATGCTGATATTTTAAGTTACCGACACTCTATCGACACTGGTACGGCTGTACAGAAAGCTTTCTCTCCCTTTAACGAGAGAGATAAAAACATATCGGTAAGAGTTTCTTCTCGAAGGACTATCAAACGTCAAGGATATCGACAATTAATCAGGCTAGTTCATTTTAAGAAGAACAAACACAGTTGAAACTTCTTTTTGATATCTTGCTTTAAAATATTACCAAAAAGTGCAGGTTTGTATCGAAAGAATAGCTGGGTTGTTATATTCAGAACAAACAAGTCAGATTTCCATATCAGGGAGAGAACAAAACAACTAAATATAAAAGTTGGTGGAGAATAAACGAGTCTTTGTTTCTCTGAAGACTCTTCTAAATGATTGGTGCGAGGACTTTATAGCTGACATCATGTACACAGCTGTTCCCTGTCACAGATTGATTGATCTTACGCCATATCCAATCAATAAATTGACAAATCCCTAAAATCATGTTTTATATATTGTTTCTGAGGTGTCGGACAGATAGCTTTAACGTTCGGTTTTCAATTACAGAAAAAAGTCAATAAATATCAAACGATTGCATATTGGAAATAGATATATATTTTTTAATTAAAACCAGGATGTATAATTACCAATATGTACACCATTAAGTTTAATTGAATTCTGACACCTCCGCATCGCTGCACTCTGTTAGTTCACTCTGTTAGTAAACAAAATAATGAATAGACACAATGGTGAGTATTAACTCACCATTGTGTCTATTCATTATTTTGTTTCAAACGTCGGCTTGACTTTCAGCAGAAAATCGATGGATGGTCGTGAAATCTATTTGGCATTAAACTGTAGATTTTCTTTGTGGATAGACTTGAGTTAACGGCCGTTTCGTGGAGCTCGTGGATCAAGATTAATACGATTGGCGGCAGTATTCAGATAAACATTAGAATCTTCGTTCACTAGAATAATGACGAAAATTCATATCTGTATATGCCACATTTCTAAAAGCAAACAACAATCTATCAATATTAAAAGCGACTTGACGGAAACCCGATTACATAACTGATGGGGATTTGTTAAAATATAAATATTGATTACAAATATCCAAAATATATTAGTATCGCTTTTGACGCTGATTTGTCAACTTCATGTACATGGGCGATTGGTATCTGCCTGGATTTAAAATCGGTTTACTGATTTATTCACTGTTTTTTTTTTAATACATACGTTTGTTTGTCACAGTTTATACAGTGTTGCGTGGTCTGAGGTGTGTTTTACATTGTCTTGAATTTTGACGCCAGGGCGTTCCTAGCTTTGCTGCATTTGCATATAATACATATAACCCCCTCTCACACATACATTGTTTTATCTTTTGTATCTTTTCATTCACTCAATAAACCTAAATGTACACAAATAAACATTATTTTATTTTTGTTAAGGGTCCAGGAATCTACTGTCATCAGCTAGTGGTCTTCAAAATACCTTCATATATCAACAGTAATCAAATTTTAAAAAACAATGACTACACAGATGTGAAAACTTACTTCATCTCTCCATAACGGTTATGCAAACAAAGAATATCGATTACCAGATAGTCATAAATGTTTAACTATCATTCGGTGGCAGAAAATTGAATGATAACTTCCTTCATTTTTCAATGTGGGCTGTTTTGCCGTGGATACACATCCTGTGAATAGACCTGTGTGTTGTGACGAACACTGATTCGGTAATAAGGATGGTCACCGGTTATTCCGTAAGAAGGACGGACGCCAGTTATTCCTTAATTAGGATGGACGCAGTTATTCGGTATTAAGGACGGACACCGGTTATTCGGTAATAAGGACGGACACCGGTCATTCGGTAATAAAGAGGGACACCGGTTATCCGGAAATAAGGGCGGGCACCGGCTATTCAAAAATATATATTTGTCCAGATATTAGCTAATAATTAGCGACACCGGTAATAAGGAATTATAACATAATAAAGTTACGAGATACAGTATCAGACATGCACCACTGTAAAGCGTAACAGATATTAGACAGATGTACATTAAAGCAGAACTCTTTCATAAACAGTATTTATACAAATATAACTCAATTGATCGAGACGCTTTTGAAATGCATATGATTATGTAACTTATGTTTGCCTTTACAGTTTCACTTCTCTGAAAAGCCACCCCGGGTGGAAAAAACATTGGGATAATGTGACATAGTCAACTAGAAACATGGACAGACTGAAAATTAAAACGCCCAGCAAATCTAGGTTATCGTCAAATCTAGTATAAATTGCCAATGAATTCAGTCATATCAAACCTGCACTTGAAACAATGGCAGAAAGTAGTAAAGCGTTGAGTAAATATGAATTCGCTCAGATGGTATTATGTAGTTGTCTATGCCGCTTAAAGCGATATAAGGGAGTGTAAACTTCTGTACAACCGAGTTATTTTAAGCTGTGTTAATTCAGTCGGGAACTGAAGCCAATGTACATTACAAACTACAACAATATCGATGCTTCCGCAGTGCATTAGAGAATACTCAGAACGTAAGGCGATACTAAATACAGTCATTATCCCTCACTAATTGATCTTTTAACAGGTTTTAACTATCTGAAATTTACAGTATCACACCTAGGATAATCAGTTTCACCCGACCCTGCCCATTGATTAGTACTATTTAGTATTGAATGTATCTTATCACCGTTATATAGGCCAATAATCTTCAAACAAACTTAGCTCTGAATAATTATTGTGTCTTTTAGAAAGTAAAGGTTAACAGTATTCTTTTTTTATTTTGGGATAACACTTTCTTAGTTTGAACAGATTCCAGTTCAGAAAATTTGCAGGTTGAAACCCGTCCAGGAATCGAACCCACGACCCTCAGTCAGACACCAAAACGCCAGCAGTAAATGGCGGCCACCTAGACCACTCAGGCATCTGGCCTTGCACTTAAATAGAAGGTTAGTAGCTGTAGTCTAGATAGCGGACATTCACTACCCCTCTGACCACGAAAGTGACACAGTTCCCAAAGCTGGCCTAAGACCGCTATTATTTACTTCCGTTTTGTCACCCTCGAATATAGTTCTTAGTAAAAATGGTGTGTAGTCTT
>JARFOD010119902.1:17604-28934 GCA_031763545.1 Mopalia muscosa | reverse complement strand
GTCACAGGGGAAGAGACCAGCAGTCCACAGTTATTGGTCTTGGGACGGTGGCGGCACAGGATAAGAGACCAACAGTCCACAGTTATTGGTGTTGGTACGGTGACGTCACAGGGTAAGAGACCAACAGTCCACAGTTATTGGTGTTGGTACGGTGACGTCACAGGGTAAGATACCAACAGCCCACAGTTACTAGTCTTGGTACGGTGACGTCACAGGGTAAGAGACCAACAGTCCACAGTTATTGGTCTTGGTACGGTGACGTCACAGGGGAAGAGACCAGCAGTCCACAGTTATTGGTCTTGGGACGGTGGCGGCACAGGATAAGAGACCAACAGTCTACAGTTACTAGTCTTGGTACGGGTCTTGCTACGATGACGTCACAGGGTAAGAGACCAACAATCCCCTGCTGTGCCTTACGCAGAAATAAACCTTTCGAACAACGGTGTTATTAATATGATATTTGATTAAAATGAACAATGAAAATGCAATAAAATAGTCATTATTCCTGATAGAAGTTGTTTAACTTATGCTTAAACGATAGTTGTAACGTCACGCCATTGTTTAAGTGTACATTATTTTTAAGAATGTACGGCTTCCCTACATTCTATTCTACCAATTGCTCCTAACACTTGGTCTTATTTATTGCCAAATAAAACGCGAATAAAAAGCCACAGTAAACGGTGACATAACTTAGTAGGGACTATCGTTTAAGTCGGAGAAAGTCCTCGTAACTGTCTATTCTTGAAACAGAATCGCCTTGGCTGCGCCTCGTCGATTCTTTTTCAAGAATGGACAGTTACTAGGGCTTTCTCCTATACAAGCTAAACGTGTACTGTTGATCAACGCGAACAAAACATTCTTTCAGATATAGGACTTCTGTATTTTTGGCAACTTTTGTATACACAGACTGAAGAACGAATGCATTTTTATTTTAAAATTTCGGACTTTCGGGTTTTACATTGCATTAATATATGTCCGTGAGCCTACAGAAACAGGGTAACCTTAAAGACCAAAGTATAACAAAGTATACATCCTTTATCTCCAATGAGATGTTGCCTCGTGAAATCCTCCCCGGATACCTTGAGGAAACCTCACACAACTTAAGTATTTCTCAAAATCAAAAAAACGTTTATTAACCGGGTTGGGCTTCCATAACAGTGTTCCATCTCATTGAATTACACGATGACAGTTTGTTTATACTCTCTTCCAACGGTCCGTTATCTGTGTCCAATTTCAAAACAGTCTGTCTTATAAAAATGTTTAGCATTGCTAGTCGAAACAGATAGTGTAAACAACTTTTGATAATCTCAATGTTTGGTCTGAAGAGATCTGAGCGTACGACATACGCGGGCCAGATGAAGTCGATTTAGGCTCGAATCGCCACCTATCATCCTGTCACAGTCATAGATTTGTAACATAGAAGATATTTCCTTCTCAAACGCAGACCTCTCAGTCCCTTTGAAGACTTTGTTGAGAAAACGAATGTTTAGAGCGAGGTGTATAGAAAATGTATGTGGGCCATCCCTCAGGCGCGGACGGAGACGACGATTTGACTCCCCTATTCGCTTCGGCGTCGGCGAGTCATAGCGAAGTGTCGGTTGCATCAATCTACCCGAATTTCCCCTCTTTATTTTGCCTAGAATTTTGACTGAGGTTTGCAGAGAAATCTAAGTCCTGCTGGTAGATTGTACGTTAACCTACAGGGAAACTTCCCATCTGGTTCTCTTCTTACATTATGAAATCGAACGTTTTAATTCATAACATCCTGCGAACAGTCCCAACCTCGCGACTGCTAGTCTCCAAGACTGCGTGCAGTTGTTTGAGAGCGCCGGTTGAGCGCGGCTTCACATGCTACCACAACGCCTCCCCCGCGGTAACATCGCTGCGTCACTGACACTGCGTCATATACCAAACGCCACATCCCACCCACACCGGTGAATTGTCAAGTCTGTGATACAAATAAACCTATGACATAAATCCCTGTCAGATTTTTTGTTGCCAAAACCCGACCACAGCACACTATTAAATTATGTTGGCTACCGCGGCGACGATTCTGGAGGCAGATTAAACCCCAGGCTTCTACGCTTTCGATGAAATCGGAGCAAAAAGTAGCCGAGTCCTTGTCAAGTGCAATTTAAACTGATTTCTCTCCCCACCGTTGTCGTCTCTTGGAGTATAACTTGCAGAGTATCCACAATTTAAGTGAAGCATTTTTCTAAACGACGAGATGTGAAGTGTTGGCAATAGGAAATATATGGAGGCACCTTTATACGTTATGACGACACCAATGTCGGTGAATCTCGTATAGAAACAGTAACACACCCCATTCTTTTCTGGACGTAGAAGTGACCACCGAGCTGATCACATGTAGGCCTTTTCACGGTTTTAGTGGAAAACTCAAGGACATTTCTTGGATGGGATGTAGGCCTACCGGAGATCAGTATCTGATGTATCGGTCTCAATCATTCTCTTTGTTTGTAATCAAACATTCAGATCTTATTCTACATTGCATTTTTTGCTGAGAGTTAAAGTTTTACGGGTTCTTGATCTAATTTAAGAGTTTGAACCGTTATAAAATAATACAGTTTTATCCGTTTAACAAGTGTTCGGTTGTGAATAAAAGTATCCTGCTTTTGGTGTGTTATGTCTCCCCCAGGTTGATGATTTGACAAGCCCCACAGTATTTACACGGCCCATTGCTCAATGGAAACTTAAGAATAAACATTAGCCCTTTACCAATCAGCACCTACTAGACGCTTGATGGATGATGAATCCCGGTCGACCAAGTCCAAGTTGCCTGAAGTCTTCTCCCGTTTACGCAGCCCGAGTGGCGCCCCCTTGTAACCCTGGGCTCTGTCAGGCGGTCTTGGAAACCGTCGAGGAAAGCATCGTAAACACGGCAAAGGAGGGAATAGCTGCCAAATAAGCCCCATGATAGATGTAACGTGTGGCGGAATCTGACAGTCAGTAAGGACCAGAGTGTGATAGGGCTGACGGTTGGTAGAACGTTCCCCAGGCCCTCTCGCTGTCTGGCGCTCTTGATGACAGACTTCGGCACACGATACTCTAAACATCCCCTCCTAACATCAACAACATTCAAAGGAATCCAACTGTTCCTCTCCCTGTCACTGTCTACATGGGGGTGTAGATTTAAGACCGTATTTAACAATGAAACACGAGTAAGTTAAACGATCAAGCCTGTTCATGGTACCTCTCAACAGCCGCATTCAAGGCATATGACTTTTCCAAAAAGTGCCGTTTTATTTCCGTTGATGTTGGTGGTCGTGTTTGCTCACCAACACAGCAGGCGGTTACAACTGTTATTTTTTTATTTTTTTTGTGTGCAAAATATCACATAACTGTCCTGTATAAATACCCTTCAGATCAAACGGAATGAAGATTGGAACGTTTTATTATATTTTCGGACATTGTCCAAAATTGGGTGGCATTAATCTCTTTATAGTATCATTGAGTGTCTCGGATAATAAATGTAAACAATTGTATGGAATTACTTTGTCTTTCTGTTTTTTCTATAGAATTAGCGTCTGTGACAAAGGTTATTAGTTTATCTTATTTATTTTGTATTTGCATTCCTGTCGCTCGTTAAACAATACCATACTAATTCATGCTGACCTCTGCTTGTGTGAAAATACTTTACAACAAAAGGCCAATACTGTAATTTCAGCGGATGATGCGGTATTGTAAATAATTAATATTTTTATAGTATTAAAGATGTTGGCAGGCAATCGTAATTACGCTTTCTGTTGGAGAAAAATAAAGTACTGTCTTATTAGTCAAATCTTCCGACACTAAAGTCAACCTGTCACTGCAGTACAGGTTATAACTACACGAGTCCCAGTTTATTATAGCAGCACTTGTTTCTTGAACTCATTCCAATTTAGAATTTGATGAATTTGCCTAATAGTTTTTCTTCGACCAGACCGTTATTCCTATCCGCCCTGACTACAGACTAAAGGGTTTTTGTAAAAGTCTTCAACTCACTTGGGTTTTCTTCGATAAATTAGACGATTGATAACTTCCCGTAAAACGTGTCATACCAAGTGGAGCGCAGACTAATCTTATCGAGTCTATCCGTTTTCACTCTGTTATTAAACATTCCAGGAAGTGCGAACAACTGACAGTTGAGTAAGACAAAAGCGTCAGAATAAATTCTAAAAATGTTGGCCAAAATTTTACTATTTTTTCCCCGACTTGTTGACGCTTCTTGTTTGGAACTTATCAGAAAATGTCACTTTTAATAAAGAACACGATATAATTATAAACTCAGTTGAACCGTCACCGATGACCGACATCAAGCTACCAGCGAACTCTAAGATCCTGTTCTTTTATTCCAAGGATTGACCGACTTTGAATAATGACATAAGCAATGTATTACCTGTTTGTTAAAAAAAAGAGGAGCTTTCATTTTGGCGCTTCTAATTAGTACTTGACGTGTACGTCCCGTTCTTGGCTTGAAATTACAACTGATGTGTCTATCCAATTCGCAATACCAATTATGCAGTCTCAAATTCAAAATTTCAATTACCGAATCCCGTTTTACATTATGACCTAAAAAATCGCCCAGCCCCGAATATTTTATCTAAAAAAAAAAAGAAGGAAATCGAACTTTTGTGCTTAACTTCTCATGGAAGTTTTTGCTATGTTTTATAAATATAAATAATAACAAATGTGCCCATCGTTCTGTGAATATATCAGATAAATGTTAAGTTGACTGAGCAGCTTTGAGGGGAGGACTGGGGGGTCAGAGTTGACTGAGCAGCTTTGAGGGGGAGGACAGGGGTTCAGAATTGACGCAAACTGTGACATATGATTCTGATTTGTATATTACTACTCAGGGGAGATCAGAATATGATCACAGTATTGCACACGTTTCTGGTATATAACTTACTAATTAGAGACGATCAGAATTTACTCACAGTATCGCATAACATTCAGATCTGTAACTTACTATTTGGGGGCGATCCGAATTTACCCAAAGTGTTGCATAAGGTTATGGTCTGTAATTCACTACTTGGAGACGATCGGAATTTACTCACAGTATTACATAAGTTTCTGGTCTGTAACTTACTAATTAGAGACGATCAGAATTTACTCACAGTATTGCATAAGTTTCTGGTCTGTAACTTACTAATTAGAGACGATCAGAATTTAATCACAGTATTGCACAAGTTTCTGGTCTGTAACTTACTAATTACAGACGATCAGAATTTACTCACAGTATTGCACAAGTTTCTTGTATATAACTTACTAATTGGAGACGATCAGAATTTAATCACAGTATTGCACAAGTTTCTGGTCTGTAACTTACTAATTAGAGACGATCAGAATTTACTCACAGTATTGCATAAGATTCTGGTCTTTAACTTACTTTTGTACGTTTGTAGTTTACTACTTGAGGGGTATCAGAATTTAATCACACTGGGATAAAACCTTGTTCTATATTTTACTGAAGAACAAACTTTACTCACACTACAAAGAAGTTTTTTTCTTATAACTTACTGCTTGGGAAATTTAGAATTTAGTTACTGTGACACAACATTCTGTTCTGTAAGTTACTACTTATGAGTATCAGAGTTTAGTCACTGTGACACAATATTCTGTTTTGTTACTTAGTGCTTGGGAGTATCAGAATGTAGTCACTGTGACACAAAATTCTGTTCTGTAACTTACCACTTGGGAGTATCAGAATGTAGTCACTGTGTCACAATATTCTGTTCTGTAACTTACTGTTTGGGAGTATCAGATTGTTGTCACTGTGTCACAATATTCTGTTCTGTAACTTACTACTTGGGAGTATCAGAGTTTAGTCACTGTGTCACAATATTCTGTTCTGTAACTTACTACTTGGGAGTATCAAAATTTAGTCACTGTGACACAAAATTCTGTTATGTAACTTACTACTTGAGAGTATCAGAATTTTGTCACTGTGACGCAAAATTCTGTTATGCAACTTACTACTTGTGAGTATCAGAATTTAGTCACTGTGACACAAAATTCTCTTCTGTAACTTACTACTTGGGAGTATCAGAATTTAGTCACTGTGACACAAAATTCTGTAATGTAACTTTCTACTTGAGGAGTAACGGAATAAACTCACACTGTGATATAAATTTTTGTGACGAAAACATTATGTTAGTTAACTTACTGTCTGGGAGTATCAGAATGTAGTCACTGTGTCACAATATTCTGTTCTGTAACTTACTACTTGGGAGTATCAGAATTTAGTCACTGTGACACAAAATTCTGTTCAGTGACTTACTACTTGGGAGTATCAGAGTTTAGTCACTGTGGCACAAAATTCTGTAATGTAACTTACTACTTGAGGAATAACAGAATATACTCACACTGTGGCATAAATTTTTGTGACCAAAACATTATGTTCTGTAACTTGCTTCTTGAGCATATCAGAATTTTCTCACACTGTGACGTAAATGAATGTATTGGAACTTCCTACTTGGGGAGTAACAGAATTTATTCCCGTGATAATACTGTCAGACTTTCATTAGTGTATAACGGTTTAATTTTTGTCATTATGTTGTTCGCACCACGAAAATTTAAATCTTTTAAATAAGTGTTTGACACAGGGTTGGACATTCTAAGGTTACCAAGTTAAAGACGATAAATAATATGAAAAGCAAGATTAATTCAGATGGTTATTATAAAATGGATTTGAATTGTGTTATTAAGAATTGGACTGGAACCTGTCCAGATATATTTGTCAGCGCCGCTCTGGTGGGTTGTATTATTTGACTAATAAGAAGGGGGAGGGTCATGCTAAATTTGTCTATAAATGTTACATTTTAGTCTTTTAGAAAACAAAATAAATGTATTTTGTGTTAGAATGGAGACAAAGGTTCGGTTTCTGATCTTAAATCACTAAAATGACTAAAAATTAAAATTAATTATCGTCCGTGCACAATTGTTTTGGTTTTTTATGGGGTTTTTCCTCTTGGTTATAGCACATTGTGTAATTTGACGACTGATATCATTTTCAAGGGACTAGGTTTTTAATATTTAAAGATGAGAAAACATTTTAATGACTGATTAATGAGGAAGGAAAAGTGTCGTTTTGTCTGTGGGTATTTCCAGTTTAGCTAATTTCCTTCAGTTATTGCTTCAAAACGCGGGATCTATGATCACTTGATTGTGTTTCAGGACTTTCTTTTACACGTTAACTGATATATTGAGAGGATTTTATTGAAAAGAGCGGAAGATCTGGATAAAATTAGGTGATTAAGGAGGGCTTCACTTCCGGTGGTAGATGCAGGCCAGCGCTACGGATTATAGATTAGAAAGCAATTTTGTTAATCGTTAATCTCCCTATAATATGCTTCAGATCGATTCGGTTCTTTGACGTTTTTTTTTTTTTTTGTGACGGTTTAATTTTAAGTCTATTGGTACTATATACGAAACGATACTCTTGTCATCTAATTATATGGAGACAATCGTGTCAATATTAACAATAATTGCCAGTAATTACAGTAAAGTGACAGCGGTCTTCGCAAGAAAAGCGCTGACTTATTATAGTCATTTGCTTAGTTTGGTTTGGTCACGAAAATACTTGACAACTTTCCAAACAAATGACATTCCTAAACAAATTACATAGTGAGTTTGGAAAACCTAATCCAAAAAGCTATTAACGATGGAATTAACGAAATTAAGAGTGCTTTTTTAGGAAATATTTGTAGCAGATTAGGTTGCTAAACAATGTTCTAACGGTTATGTCCATTACTATTTACATCTTTTTATTTTAATCCTATAAAAAAAAAATCATGTTGAGTCTTTTAATTACACTTACGTGTCTTTATTTAACTTCCTGATCTTTTTGTACATAGTTTCCTGATTCTGCGGTAGTGTATATGAGATTTCGTAGGTAATTTCTCATTTGTTTGTTTCTTTAGTGGGCTTTACCGCAGTACTAAGAATAATTTCGTTATTTTGGGAGAACACTTTCTTATAGTTTGACCAGATTCTAGTTCAGAAAATGTTGCTGTGTTGTCTAGGTGGCGGGCATTTACTGAGGCAAAATTTTCTTAAATAGAATCTGTCAAAACTAAGAAAGTGTTGTCCCAAAATAACAAAAATATTGTTGATATTCACTTTCTTAAAAGCACAGAAAGCATTAATCGCCGTACTACAGTTGTTCACTCACACGACGGCGTGCCAACCCAATGGGTGAGGGAAATCTCCCTCGACGACTTTGGCAACAGCCGGAAACAATATAGGACAATCACAGGACATAACACAGAGAGATCAAGAACAGGTCAGTTTCGTGTCGACCCATAGCTCTGAGAGCAGCAGGAAGGTGTCTATCAACCATCACTGTGCGCATGCGATTTGGTCTACTCCATGCTATGGAGGTTATATCGGCAGATCAAGGGGCTTCCGTATAGGAATGTAGTGATAACGAGGCCGTGAGATATGGGACAATGAATGATGAATGAAGCTATGCTATCCTTGATCAACGAGGAATGTGATTGGTCAGACGTGTCCAACAACGAATGGCTTGTTTATAAGCCTCGTAGCGATTGGATAAAAATATACGACAATACTGCGTTACGGTTTCAGGATAAAATAATCAGCGTAAGAAAAAATTAAATACTTGTCGATTTAATCTGCTTCCGCATCTACATCGGCGCCAAAAAGTTAATATATAGCTGTCATTATGCAAATCTGTTCCAGACGACTGTCTAGCCCTTCTCATGAATATTAATGCAGTGT
Organism: Mopalia muscosa; assembly: GCA_031763545.1. Classification (NCBI taxonomy): domain Eukaryota; kingdom Metazoa; phylum Mollusca; class Polyplacophora; order Chitonida; family Mopaliidae; genus Mopalia; species Mopalia muscosa. Next base: position 20,192 of record JARFOD010119902.1, on the reverse strand, counting down.
GTATTACAATATGTATAGCTAATCTGTGAAATTGTCACACTGCAGTAGTGTAGAGATATGTCCCTCTTATCACTCCGGGCTATATGGAGTATTTAATGCCCCATATAGCAAACTAGGAGACGACGCCTGGAAAATCAATTAAGGCAGACTGATATGACATTGAAACTGTTAATATATGACCAAATAAAAACAGTTCCATGTCTGAAAGATTCAAGAGTTAAGACTCGACAAAGTGTATCCTCTATTATTGTTTGAATATAAAGAACATAAGACAAGACCAAACCAGTTTTTATAGTGGTTATATAAGCCAAAAAGAATTCAGGACATTTGTCACCCATTATCGACTAAAAGGGAAAAAAATACCGGACTTAAATTTTTAATTAAATTGTTCAGTGGTGAGCTTTTTCGAGTGGCAATGCTTTTCTTACTTAGAACTGGAGGACAATAAAAACTATAACTATGTTAACAAAGTAAGGAAAATACTTTATCAGACGTCCTGTTTTGTTTACTCTTTGATTTTGTTTATATACAAACGTCATATTTAAGTACGTGAACGATTTACCTTGCGTCTGTGTTTTTTCGAGGTCCGATTAAAATTATTGACTCAAGTAAAAAAAAAATCACTGTGGAGATTTATGAGCTAATAATATACCATAGAAAATAAGACAAATATATGTTGCATCAGAGATCCCAAAGTCAGGAGCATTTGTACTTCTGTGTACAAGTATAGGGGAACTTCAATACTCATACAGGTGATATGTTAAGTAGCGGTTACCACTTAAGCGGGACTTGTCGAAAGCTCGCCCGTGGCATGGGTAGTGTTTATTCCCTCATAAAGTCCATTGCACCAGCTCGCACCTGATGCTACATGTAATTTATCCGCCTCCTGATTCTGTTTTTGATCACGCCCAGTTGAAGATAGGGGCAGCAGTGAAAGATCTTCCGATTTGTCACGCACAAAGACACGGCTTATATCTATACCTGTGAGTAAAGAGTCAGATCGATGAGTTTTATTGATCAAATCAGCCGCGAAAAGTAACAAAACCGCAGGTCGTTGATTTTGCGCTATATTTGACCATGGTATAGTGCGCGCAGAAAGACTGAGACGTAAAGATTTCGCTAAGCGCGTCTGTATGTCTCCAGTAATAGCGCCGGCGGTGTGACTCGCCAGACAAACTGTCCAAACGCAGACAGATAGCGCCTCTAGCGGCCAAAACAGACACTAAATATTCTAATCCTTAATCCGAGCTGATCGATATCGAACTCCTTGGGTGATCACACTGAATCATCAATCACACTTTGATCGAATCTCTTCAGGCCTTTTTGTCCTTTGATTTGTTTCTCGCTCTAAGCTGAAAACACGTATATGTTTTGTTGATACATGTAGTTGTCCTCCCATCAGTTCCGCTGCTCCGCCCTCTTGTTCGTTATTTACCTGTACCGGTGTATACCCACCAGCAGTCTCCCTTAACTATTGTTTGATATTCCCAATCTGATTGTTAGTGGCCAGAAATCGAATTAGCTACAATAGTTATTCAATTAATTATGCTCTTCCTTCTGGTGAAACTGTTTCATCTAGAAGCTAAATAATAATTGTAATCATTAATATGTTGGCATCATAGAGAAGAAATCGCATGACAATTCCTGACTTTGGACTGGTCTATCCACCTTTAAAGTTTTAAATAAGAAAAAATGTCCTTTGTACAGAAAATTGAACTCATGAACAATGGCGCTATAACAAATTCTGGTACCAGTTTCGACGGAACGTTTGTGTTTTATAAGATGGAAAGACTTGGTAAGGAAAACAAATTTTCGTTTACATCTCCAGAGATCGTTTTCAAATATGCTTGAAAACAAGCTCTGTAGAAACGTAGTATCCAATAAACTAAGAAGTTGTTGTCCATATCAAATCTTTCAATCGTATATGCACTTCCGACTTCTAAATGCCAATTACAGAATCATTTGGCATTTCGCCATTGTAATTGTTTTAAAAGGAAGCAAAATAATATGGGACCAGTTGTTCCGGTCAGTATAATCATGCTGGGAACATATACGTGTGCCCTGGAGACCAACACATACTGTCCATATACACACCAATATTGTATAAGTTATATATACTCTCAAATCTACAAGTTTGATATGGGATAACACTTTATCGCTGAGTGGCGCTTCGTGGATAAAAATCCAACTTGTATTATTGGCAAATGTTTACAATAGCGTCAGCCACCAAATTCAACGACATCAGTAAATGTTACCAGGAGGTTGTAAGGGGCACTGTTTTGGGTGCAGAGTATTTTAGTTGTGCTGATGTTCACTCATATTACGGTACACTGGAACAACGAGTGACACGGTGTCAGTCTCGTCTCTACAGGCTTCGGGTTAACGTTGATATACTGCTTCCTTATAGATAAATAACTTTTGGTACGACAATAAAAACATGGGAACTCAAATGTTATTTGAGTTGTATTAAGCAGTTTGAAACCATTAAAAGAGTTTCATAAGGATAGTTACAAAGACTTATAGAATTCTTTCTTGTTCAAATAGATGTTTTCCGTGGTTTCTTTTCCTCCCCCCCCCCCCCAAAAAAA
>JARFOD010119902.1:0-17594 GCA_031763545.1 Mopalia muscosa | reverse complement strand
ATATGGTAAGTTTTTAACTGCTGTACTAGAATAGTATATATCCTTGCAGACATGGCAGAGAAGCGATCGATAAGCTTCTTCCCCTAGGGCTGAAGATTCTTCTTGGCCATCGTCTCTGTTAGGTTTGTCAATGAAACTGTTTGTTAAGGATACGAATCTTCTTTTTTGTTGTATTCTTTACCGTCGTCAAATTGCGTACCCACTCATGAAGCATAAAAATGAGAAAAGACTAGTATGTTAGGTGTCTGTATCTGAGGCTTGGTGTCTGTCCAATCCACTTTGAGTGATTGGTATTGTCCTTCCACTGGGCAGTTCTTAGTGACATGCCACATTAAATGTTACCAAATGTGGCACTATTTTAATCTTATGAGGTACAACACTTTAATCATCGGCCTACATCTTTTTCAATTTATTATATTGACCCAGTGTCCATACTTACATTTAGTCTTTCTTGTGTAAAACTTGTAAATTCTGAGGCGTATTGGCTTTTTGTAGCAAACAAAACGTGTTTAAGCAAACGGTATGTTAATCAATGCCAATTACTTTTCTTATCTGTAGGTTGTTATGTGATTTATATAGGGCAGAACTGTTAGATTGTTCTATTTCTATATTCTAATGTCTCTTGTCTTATTAGTCCGTCTGATGGTTTCATCAACCAACCATGTTGTGACTTTCCTATTTTTTTTTTCAGGGTTGCCACTATGCTTTATCACAGAAGCGAAAAAAATCTTGAGCATGGCGCTGTATACCAATCAAACAGGACACTATTGTGTTTTGTAGTCTGATACAGCTTACACTGATGAGCCATTTGGAAGTTGGGCTAAACGTCTTCTTTGGTTATCAGTTGATTGTCTTTAGGGTCTGATCTTTGTTGACCGGGATGTATCACAGTTTAGCTACATTGTGTATACGATCTCTCCAATGTTTGTCTTTAGACTTAACAAACGATTGTTAAACGTCAGAGTTAATTCCTCTATAAATAAGGACTGTTTGTTTGGCGAAGACCTCCACTGAAAACCTGATCAGCGAGAATCAAACGAGAGTTGGTCGAAGCACGGACATCGTCGTGTTATTTAATCGATGCCTAATTTAGGAGACTGCCTTTGTAACCGTTAGTGGATAACACATGTCGTTTTTAGTTAAACAGCCAATAAAAAAACACAGAAAATAAACCTTGTCCAAATTGACTTATTTACCCTTTTTCTGTCGGCATTTTGCTTTTTAGTCTGTTTGAATTGACACAACGATCAATGTTTTTGTTGACATACTTCCAATACAATGTCAACGTGTAGCAAATTGAGTTAAAACACTTCTATTTCATAGGATTTTCCTATGTTTTTTGTGTTTTCCGTTTCTTAATCTTTTTTTTTTTTTTTTTTTTTTTTTTTTTGATTGGCATTGGGGTCTTGCTAGGTGAAAACAGTCGCTGAAATATATACCATTTCCTGCGTAATTTACTCAATTTCCTTGAAAAACGATCACGTAATTCAACAATCGTGCCTGTAGCAAAACTTGGAAATGCCGCTCTGTCCGACGCAGGTTAAATAATGGGTAATTATCCTAAACTTCATCCTGGAAAACTAACAAGCCATTGTAACAAGATTATGGAGTACAATTCAACACAGGGGTTACTTAGTACCTTTCAAAACGACCCCGTGTGAAAATTTCACGTTAGCTATAAATTTGCTGTGGCGAGGTGTTCGGAATTTTTATATTATTCCTTTGTCTAACTCGCGAATTTCAAAACTCTCAAGTAATATAGGCCTACATATAATGATAATCATTGGATTAGAGAAACTTGAAACTGCACTTTAGCTCCACTTGTTTCTTTCGCTTATCAGGCTGGAACGCTTAGAAATGAATGGTGAACAACGGTGCAGCTTAACACCTCCTATAAGTCAATTAACCAAACGCAAAAACGGTTAAGTCTTATTATAGCGGATAATTATTAATTGTTCAGTGTAATGAAATAACTTTTGTGAGATATCGAGAGATATCGAGTGGTTGTTACAATGCTTTGTTTCTCTTGCCATTAACCTTGCTAAGTTAGAACATATTTTAATACAGCCAAGTTGGCAAACTATTACCAGACTCTAATATTCGGACCTGGTCTGCCAAAGGTCAAAGTGCATGATCGGCAACTACTGAGAGTTCGAATCTCCTACACTCGGTCTTCAGAATTGGTTGAAAAAAAGTTCTGACGAAGAAAGTGATATCTAAAATAACGCTATCAAACTGATGCTCAATGCAATTGGAAATCTTATTATTAGATTTAAATGCTAACTTCGATGATTTCCTCTTTATTTAAGGCTATTTCACTCATATGATAGCATGCCAGCCAAAAACATAAAACGGAACCAGATAGGGCGTGGCGCAATATGTGTTTTTTTTTCTAATTGCAAAGTCTATGTTTTAATTCTTCTTATATTCTATTCGTTCATTAAAATGCTTTATTAATAATAAATGACGTGATTTAATGCTGTCACACAGTATATGACTGGCGGATCTGTATTGATTATTATTTCACATCCCTATTTATTGATGCACGAGCTGTATACAACGGTGAAACTCTCTGAATGTTAGTTCCCACCCTACGTTTAACAAGAATCCTCAGAGATAGGACAAAAGCCGATTTTTCATTTTGTCAAATTTATATCTATTCCAATATTTGAATTGTGTGCTGTCTGCACTTTCTGTGTAAAGCCGCTAGAGGTGGAATTCTGTCGACGCCACCCGATTGACCGTTGTTGTTGTTTCGTGGCCACAAGTTTCGCTCGATGGTACATTTCTTTTGATGAAAGCACGGGGGTATACTGGAGAGTCGGGGATTTATAATTGCACTCGTCACGTAGAGATTAGAATTGCTGTATTCTGTTTAATCCGAGACTTGTAGCGTCTTTTCTTTCACTAAGAAGGTTTGTGACCAAACCAATAACCGGAGTTCAACAACAACGTCATATCAGAGAAAGGCACACAGCGATTAAAGATAATCTCTGAATGACAACTCTAATAAGAATGACAAGAATGTATATGTTGCTGAGGACCAATTGGTAAGTAGTTTAATCATCAGAAATAAATAACTTGTACAATACTCGGTATTCATGTGTCACAGTGTGTTCATGTGTCACAGTGTGTTCATGTGTCACAGTGTATTCATGTGGCACAGTGTATTCATGTGTCACAGTGTGTTCATGTGTCACCGTGTGTCCATGTGTCACAGTGTGTTCATGTGTCACAGTGTGTTCATGTGTCACAGTGTATTCATGTGTCACAGTGTATTCATGTGTCACAGTGTATTCATGTGGCACAATGTGTTCATGTGTCACAGTGTATTCATGTGTCACAGTGTATTCATGTGTCACAATGTGTCCATGTGTCACAGTGTGTTCATGTGTCACAGTGTATTCATGTGTCACAGTGTGTTCATGTGTCAAAGTGTATTCATGTGTCACAGTGTATTCATGTGTCACAGTGTATTCATGTGCCACAGTGTGTTCATGTGTCACAGTGTATTGATGTGTCACAGTGTGGTCATGTGTCACAGTGCCAGTACTACTTTTGACCGGAAATTTATATATCTTTGAATAGTTCATTGGTCTCCAAAGCTCTCAACCTCTTGTTGAAATATACCAAAGACATAAATATTTTTCAAGACAAAATATCTTATCTTAATCTGTTTAAGATTGGTAATATTGTTGTTTTTTTGTTTTTTTTTTTATATAAATTTTTAAAATGGGATCTCAGACAATTTTTGAGTAAATGTTATAGGCTGCCAGAAAAGAACAGCTTTTGATACAATAATAGACCCCAAAAGCAAAAGCATATTTCTTTCAGCTCTGCGTAACATAGAGATGAATGTATGTTTTCTTTTTTATATAAACTGATCACGCCGAGAGAAAGACAGGAGTAATGTGTAACTTTTCAGCCCCGGTACTAAACATAATAACTATACACGCCACTACAACACGTGATTGCCTTTAGTCTGTAGAGGCGAGTCTTATAAACATATTGTTGCGTTTCGGTTGCTCACAACTAACTTCATATGGTATGAATGGATATTCCTCCTAATAAAAAAGCAGTTAGCCAATAACTGAATTTAAGCCCAGGTGAGATGATTCACTTTCGAACTGTGTGAACTATATACAGCAGTAGAACGACCAAAAAGTCGCAAATTGTCTAGTTTTATGTAAAATATTAACACTCAGAATTCAATCAAGTTTCAATTTAAGTTAATGTTCATTGTTTAAACGTCATGTCAACTATGTCAATTATTACAATATAACTTATAGATCTAAGTACCTATGCATAAGAAAAATGAAAGAATGTCCTCGAGTTTTGGATTTATTTTTTATATTTGTTTATTTTTTTATGGGGCCAATATTTCTTACTTATCAATCATTTGGGACTGCCTGACTGGCAACAATGTTGTAACATAACGACGCGGGCGGGCGTGGGGCGTGTAATAGTCCGATAATTAATTTGCATATATAGGGAGTGTATACTTAATATAAGTATGCAGTGTTTACGTACGATGTCCACGAATATAGTGACGTCACACGAAGAACCACTCCATAACGATGTATTTGATTACTGATTTCCATTCGTACGCTTTTCAAATGAGGACAAATGATGAAGCGGTATGTTCTATGTTAAGTTGTTCATTTCCAGTGCACGCATTACTCAGCATATAAACTGGTCAGCGACTCAGGCGTGATGCTGATAATTAAACCCAATACTAATACAAGTACTACCTTGGCGTTTATTTTTTACTTTCTTTTTAAATTCTTGTCGTGCATACAATTTCCACAACGTCCTCTGTACTAAAGATAATGAGTTACAGACTGCAGTGATTTTGGGGATCATATTAGAAACACATACAAAATGCGACAAACATCAGTGCCTCTTACATATTCAAAAATGGAAGTAACAATTTACTTTGCCGAGTATAAATTAAGTCTTTGCTCTTTTTTTTTTATTTTATTTTATTTTATTTTATATTTTTTTCGCCTTTTGCTTTTTTTTTTTTGTTGCTTCAGCTTGATTGTACCTAAATCAATTTAATGACGATGTTTTATATCATTTTCTCTACACCAAGCATGTGTTTAAAAACAGGAGCTGCCTGCTTGAATTGATTGGCAAAGGGTATGACAGCAGCTGGACCGCACCGCTTTCTCCTCCTTTTCATTGCGTGGTTCAATCAAAGAAAGGTGAACGGTGATTTTGACTGAACACGTCTTCCCTCGTGAAAAAAAACGCCCATTCGGCCTCGGTGTTTCGGCGCGGCGCCATCGGTGTGTGCGCTCAACAAACACTTCGTCAAAAAGCGGAGGACGCCTCGAAGATAACCGCTTTCATCCAGTGGCGTAGAATGTTGACATAGAGCGGGCTATACGACGAGGCAATACATGTATCCATAGAAACACACTGTAACTATATGGGAAAGATACAACATATAGCGAAACTAACAAAAGATTCCGATCAACTAATGTTGCCAGTGTTAATAACACATCGTATTATCCCTCATAGTCAGCCAATCAGAAATGAGATACACGGAAACGCTTATAATGAGTCTTGATCGCTGCGCCATGTTCACTCGTCGTTCCTTCCGGTCTGAAAACAATCGATTTAAATAAATTGTTTCTACTCATATCTTTGGATTTTTCAACTTATTTGACAGGAATATTTAAGTTTCATAAGAAAAAAACACGGTCTTGTTTTTCGCTTTTAATTTTTTTTCTTCTTTAAACAGAAATCAGTAATCAAAAAAATATAAACAGAGGAATGTTAAACACGTAATGGACTGTCTTACATCATAACATAAAAACCACTTGACACAAGCTTAGTTCGAGGAATTACGAAGGTTATAGACTTTTTACATTCCTTCTCATGCTCTGTTTCCATAACTGTGATTTTATTTTTATTCGCTATTATAAACTTCGTGCTGTTCATAACATTTTGTTTGTCAAAAGAAAAACCTGCCTTTATAAAATAGTTCAAACGCACAAAAATGACAGGCTTCCTTATAAACCTTATCTGCAGCAGTATATTTAATTAATTTTTTGTTATCCACAACGGCCATTTGTTAAAATGTGATGTAACATAATAGAGATCAAATAAATGGATCAAAGTATATACTTTGATTAGCCAAGCATAAACCATATACTTTCATAAAGCTATATAAATATAAATGTTTTACTTTTACACATGTTGTTATACTTTTATAATTAAAACAGCTTTTAGACTAATATGTTCGTGATTTCATTTGGAATAAATTCACAGGCATTTAATTAGAACAAAGGTAGGTAGAAGTAAACTTCAGATAAATTAAAAAATACATTTATTGTCAAACAAAAAACTGGATATTTTTAATGGTGCAGAGGTGTGTGAATCGTGTGAGCTTTCACTTACTCGCTTGATCCCCAGACCAATTTAACATAAAAGAACTCTTTTTTTATTCTAACAATATATTTTTACTTCAACACGATTACGTTCAGTCGAAACAAACAAACAAACATGTTTTAGAATGTAGGCGTTATATTGAAAACCACACCCACTCTTAAAAGTTCGCTGAGTAGAAGGATATTAGAGATGACTCATAGTTTAAGACACAATGTTAAATAACTCATGTGTAAAGTATCACAATCAAGCTTGTGGAAATCGTAAGATTCTCTGGGCACATTATCTGGCAGGTTTAATTATAGAGGGCCTTTATCGATAGATGACAATTTGAGGTTTTAATTAAATCTTACCGACTTTAAAATTAATCTCTATAAAGTTACAAATGTAAAAGCAAAGAATAATCGTTGGGCCATGTTGTTGAACCGGCAGGCATAGTTTCAATTGTGAGAGTTCAACGTAATTGTCTTTGAACGGTATGTTACATAGGATAAGCTGGTGTAAACTGGGAAAACTCATTTTTATATGGATTAATTTGGGTATTATAGACGGTCATTAGACACAGTTAGGCCTACCCATCTGCATACTCTCAACTAAACACACTAGACAACGCTGGCGTTATCACCTTTATTCCAGCTAAGCCATCGATGAATAATAACCCAGACTCGAACAAATTGCGACGACCGAAGATAAATTTCTACAGGGATCATTGACTAATTTTTTTTATACTGGCACAGGGCTGTCGATTAAAAATTAAATCCGGTGAAACGTTTGTTAATTTTTTTTAGTTTCTAAGCAGATCTTAATATTTAATGACGGTTAACCTACAGACATCTCCAGAAAAGCTAATGTCTATCCATGTACAATCACATGCGCAGAAAATTTCTGATTAATATGTTGCTAACACGATGTTATTTCAAATATAGAGAAAGATAATTTTTACCTGTCTCCGCCGAGATTTGAACTCCGGACTTTGGCTAGAAAGGTCCTTTACAAACAAACAAATACATAGGCTTGGCCAGATAGCCAATTTCGATTCCTTTCAAAGGCGAGCAAGATTGTATTTCTCTATAAAATAAATAGACACATATTCACACAAAAAATGAAATTCAATATTTGTTATTTTTACTGTTTATTTAAACAGTATTATAGAATAATACAACAAAGAAATAAAAACAATACGATGTTTTAAAGAGCTAACATGACAGCATCGAAAAAAGCACCATTTCTAAGATCGAGTTCTTTGGAATTTTATTTATTTATTTTTCTTTTTTTCTCCTCCTTTTTAACAATATATCAGAGACAGTCTGTGAAGTTAAACGCCAAAGGCTAATTTCCTAATTATGTTTTTCATTGTTTTGCTCGAAGCCGTCTGTATTAACTTCCTATACCTCAATTGAGTTTTATAGCTAGACGTATAATCTGTGTTCGCGGCACGGATTTCAAGGGATTAGCTAATTGAAATCGTAGTCACGCAGTATTTAAACTCACCCCTTAAGGTAAATAATGATTTTATATGTGTAAAGTTAATTACGCGTTACAGGATTAACATGCAAGTTAACTTTATATATACATGATAGATAAATGACGTTCATTTACGTATGTATGCCCTGAAACAAAGGTGTGTGATAACATCCAATAAAACATCAAGGAAAACAAGGTAAAGCTTTTTGTGAGTGGTTAAAAAACTGACATAAACAATGTCCCATTTATAATATGCAAAATGCATAGAAGGGATAAAAAAGAATTTTAAAAAAACTGTAACGATTTGCTAATTGATGGAGATTAATCAAAGGACTAGTAATTTAATCCTATTATTTATATTTTCTATAGTTATAAACTCGAATAATTAGGGACATTTACCATGTATGCGACATCTTTTAAAATAAAAAAAAACTCAGTGATAAAAAACAGTTATCGGTAAAATGAAAACATAATTATAGTTGAATTAAAATATAATGCAGTTATATTTCATCCTACAAAAATATTTCCGAAAAAAATACGCATTTACATAATTCATACGTATTTTAAATTAACAAACATTATACCAGCCGCTTGCATTGAGGCAAACATTGCGGTAAATATTGACTGAATACGTGCAATCAATACATATTCATTAGGTCCCAGAACAACACACGGACTTAATACATAAAGGCTTCAATCCAAATTAACAACATATATTTACTCCTCCATTCCACTCTACAAAATATATTCACTCCTCCATCCCATTCTACAAAATATATTCACTCCTCCATCCTATTCTACAAAATATATTCACTCCTCCATCCCACTCTACAAAGTATATTCACTCCTCAATCCCGCTCTTCAAAATATATTTACTCCTCAATCCGACTGTACAAAATATATTCACTCCTCAATCCCGCTCTACAAAATATATTCACTCCTCAACCCCTTTCTACAAAATATATTCACTCTTAAATACCACTCTACGAATTATATTCACTCCATCCCACTCTACAAAATATATTCACTCCTCAATACCACTATTCAAAATATATACACTCCTCAATTTGTAAAGCCTATAGTCTGTTTTTAAAAAGCCAGTTTTCAAAAGTGGTTATGTTAAATAGTTCTGATCTCTGGTAAAGTGGCAGTGGTATTGACTAAACACCAAGTTAACCACGATTTGATGGGCGCTGGCATTTTCACAAAAAAAATTATATATTTGATTTATTTATGGGACATATATATTATATTTAAATATACCATATTAAATTTATCAATATTCGAGACAGGAAACGTTTGGTTGTAGGATTAAATAAACAGTTAAATTATTTGATTCATTCATAGTGTTATTTAAATTCACAAGATACTTTACTTTTTAAAGCGAAATTTTTCTTAAAATCTGAAATATTCGCCTACATTCCTATTCTACCTACCTTTTCATAACAAACTGTTAATAGATTTTCAATTGGACTTGCCGTAAAAGGGAAAGGCTGTAGGCGTCAGTCAGTTGTCTTTCTTTTATAACCTAGTCAATCTAAGGCATCGCTGTATTATGTTCACATTGATAGTCTTTTCACTATTGCGTGTCAATATATTTGGAGAAAAAATAAATCAAATTTGTTTCTTTATAAATTTTAATAACTTCATATTTTGCTTTGAATGTCTTTTGAGAAACACACGCATGTCATAATTTCAAACAAATTGGAATACGTGAACAAATAGAAGGCAAAGTGTTTAATGCATTTTCTGTTATAGGCAAATTAAATATTAAAACAAAACGCTGACTGTCCGAGGTGGATATTTTGTGGATATACGTCCTTTTTCCAATGCAAATCATGAAATACAATTGCAAAAAGTGATGTTCAAAAACACCAAGTAAATTTACCAAGGGCTGATGTGTGGAAGTTTGCACGCTATACCCAGAGTGTTGTCGTCCAAGATTAGCTGAGAAGACACCACCCATTTCAATGGAGAATCCCAGAAGCTTTATGGCACGGCACGATACCACAGATAAAACATCGATTTTCTTCAACAAAAGAAATAAGTCCAAATTCACTGATTTCTGTAAAAAGACAAAACAAAATCGATTTTTCACAAGTCTCGCTTAATATATACATTGAATCTAGTAATGGAACTCCATGGTACATGTATTTACCTCGCGATATTTGAAATATTTATCAATAATCCGCCAACGGAGTGAAAATAAATTTTGCATTAAACCTAGACTGGTTTAACTGGAGTATTTGATTGCACAGATACTGGTTTGAGTAATGAAAGAGCTTTGGATACTCCATCAATTCGCCACAATAATAATTTTTATAGACCCTATAAATCTTTTTTATCACCCTGAAACAAATAAAATAAGAATGACAATACTTAGGCCATTTTCAAATTTACAGTCTTTGATAACTGTTGGTTTGTATATCTACCCAGCACAACACTCATTTTCTCTATCGGTATAAAACGTGCAGAGAGAAATATGGCAATATCTTAACTGAGAAAAAAAAATTCAGTTCATTTATAATTCCATAAATATAAATACGCAGTGGCTTGATAAATATTTATGTTTGAATAATTTGTAAACATCAAATGGAAGAAGAAAAAAAAAGTATTTAAAGATCATTCAATTTTCCCATATGCCATTTGGGTACCCTTCTTTGTAAGACAGTCTCAGTATTAATTACTGGGATAGTTTAAAGCTTAGTTGTATTCTTCGTGTCCATTTGGGAGGTTCGCTCCCTTTCAGAAGGGAGCCGTTTTATTCAAATACTAGCTAAACACCCAGCTAAATGATCCGCCACTATTGTATAATTCATGTTAGAAACAGTTTATGTTCATGACAATTGGGAGAAAACGTGAATTAGTATTCACGGCTCTTTGTTTAAATGTGCAAAATGCAAAATAAAGATAAGACTTTGCAAAGAATTGATAATACTTTCCCATGATTTTGTTCCATGTTCATAAATAACTGATCTAGACAGGTGTATGGACAGCCTTTGATTGGCAGATCATTGTTAGTTTTCACGTGGGTAGCTTCGACGTCTCGTGAGGCTTTCAAATGATTTCCGTCAACCAATCAGGTAAATGGGAGTCGTGCTAGCAGCCAATAGGAAATCAAGTTATGAATTCTACTGCGAGACACCATGGGAACAGACTCCCTTCATCCGATTCACAGCGTCTTTGTCGGAGAAACACAAACAATACATTTCCAAAACAGCAGATCCATAAATTCTGATTAATGTCGTCTTGTATGACGTGTTTATCTACGAAATCGGTAACTCTCCTTATTCCATCTTTTTTTTTCTATTTAAGCAAATGCTTTGATGTCGTGACCATTGTCGTTGAATTGAGAATAATGTAGTGTGGCTGTCTTCTGGTATTTTATGTAACTGATCATGCTTTATTCCCTCCCTAATTAATAGGAATAGAAAAGTAATCAATCAAAAAGTATTTTCCGGTGGCTTCCTTTAGGTTCTATCGCTTTCAACACCTTTATTATTTCCCCAGCTATACAGAAACGACATTTAGCAACCGATTTATACCTTAATGTTTTGCTTTGACTACATTAAATTTATATATAAAAAAACACAATAAAATGTGCACGATAACAAAAGTTTGAAAAGTTAGCTATAATTCGACATGGCCACGTTGAGGTTGTTTTCAGTTCAAACATAATTCAAGGAGCCTATAAAATCGCCTTACCGGCATTTCAAAATATCGCGGAAATCCTGCCTGTGTGAAGCACAGGGGCGCCGAGAGAATGGCGTAAGTGCCAGTAACACTACCCTTCCTTAGGAGTTAATCTTCGCACGAATTTTCTTTTGATTTGAACAGAAAACCCTGATCAACGTATCAAAGATTGCAAATGTCGGTAGCAATAGCTGTGACAAATTCACGGAGTGAAATGTAAATACGGAAAACAAGACTGTAATATATAGGCCATATACAGCACGGCTCTCTTCACCTGTGAGTACGGAAAATACGACTGCTTGTTACACAGGTTTTTTTTTAACTAAAGTGTGGTTTTAGTGAAAATCGGCAGCTTGACACCCACGGGATCATGGACTGGCCACCGGGCTCCTCCCCGCCCCATCTCCACCCTTTCTTCCGGCTAAGGTAAGTAGACTGTCATTGTCAGTAGAATGTACATCGTACTAACGTTAATTGTTTAAGATTCGTCCCAGCGATAGATCATTGGCTTATATAAACAGATGGAATGTCACAGGGGTGGCGACTGAAAAACGATAAATTATAACAAACACCGAGGGCGCACGCTCTATACAGTCAAGCCTTTTAAATTGAATATGTCTTGAATCGTTCCAAATTTTCATTAAAAAGTTAAACTTATATATTCTTTTCAGATTTTCTGAAGTGAAACTATATTTCTTTTCTTCAATGTCTTAAAATATATAAGTTGCATATAGGAATTCATCTCAACTGTCGTTCGTAGAATGGTAAAGTGAAATGCCCCGTGTACCAGGTTCTCACGTGTAAATGAGGTCACTATAAATGAGTTTGAATTTGCAAAAGCCGGCAGCAAAAACTGTAATATACAATGTATTCGTATAGAAAATATCGATCGACTGTTGGCTGGCAATACGGTTCTGTCACCGTGCGTTTGATGAAAATGTCAAAATAAACAGACACGTGTACCAAGGCACACGATTCTTTACTGTTTTTATCTCATTAGCGAAAGTAAATGTGACTAATGTTGTTGATAGAGTCTTATCAACCATAAGCAATCGTCAAGAAGATGGTCCACTGTTTTTCACTAATTAACGACACTGTGCGATCTTAATTAATTTCACTTTCTTAATTGTGGATGCGGTTTCTGGTCTGTATTTTAGTTTGATGTTTGCTGTCTTATTCTGCTATTAATATCGCTGCTATATTCACCGTACTGGGCTCGTTTGTGGTGAACCACAGTTTACAGCTTTACATTACATTTACGATTTATTACGATTATTCTTCGTCGGTCAACTTATTTATGATTATGTACATGTATAATGAAGATATCACCAATTAGCGAAAAGACATAAATTTATAATTATATAGAATATAGAATTCGATTCTTTACATTAAGAATTTTTATTCACCCATACGTGCTCATTAAGTCTTACTGATATATGTAATAAATATAGAGAGAGGCGGAGCTGAAAAGTGTCCATCAACTATGATCTCTCGCTTAAGATTCAGTATGAAGAGACTGTTACAGATGTATAACGTGTAGGATATATTCAATCAGGAAACCCTAAAACCAATTTGTCTATGTGGTCGTGATATAGAATACAGGGTTAATTTCATAAATATCTACACAGTCCTAAAACCTAGGGATTTTAGTCGTGCATATAGTTTAACTCCCTTAATTCAACAAGTCCTATATTTACCAGATCTTATATATCTCTTAGTATTAAGCCTTTTTGTTTTAATTAAAACGAAATACAGTTGGAAAATGGAGAATTTGTATAAGAAATTTCCCTTTTTCAAACTAATTGATGTAAATAGATACTGACAATTGTTATACCTTTAAACACATATTTTATCTAACCCCTCCTTATCGCTCTCATGTTTCAAAAATCTCTGGTGAAATTACAAAAATAAAACGAAATTTGAGCTTGTATTGCATTAAACCAAAATGCCGTTGCAAATCCATTTTACACCAAAAAAAAAATACAAAAATGTATATACATTTATAAGTCTAATAAATATACATAAAACAACACTATTTTGATTTTGTATTCAGTTTATCAAATCAATTTTTTTAAAAACGATGCAAATTTATGAATGAGCAGTCCAAGATGTCATATTCTCGATATGTTCTTTTAGATACGGGGTACGGAGGGGGGGGGGGGGGAGGGGGGCTTTCTCTCAATAAAATTTACATTCAAAGTGTATGAAACTGCAACGAATTCAATTAAAATTTGTAAAGTCAAAACCGTAATGTATTTAAGAAGTCTATATATTGAGTTACTCACCTGTTTAGAGTGCATCTCGACCTAGTCAAGTTTATCTCAGAGAAAAATATACTTATAGACACACTCTTATTACAAACATAAACAAATTGTGCATGCCCAGTTTTATTTTCAGTTGGATTTTTTTATTATTTGCTATGTATATATTTAATCCTCGTTTTGGCCACTCCGTGAAAATTGTCGCGTTTTCGTCGCTGCCAGCTTAGTAAAGGTCATATGTCGTCGTGGAGTCGCGGACTGGGCCACGTCCCGCGAAAGGCCGACACCCCGACTGGCGCGGACCGGTATTAGAGAGGAGCCGACCTACCAGACAGGCTGAACAGCCGCTTGTGACAAAAAATGACCTCTTATAACAGGTCCTATCATTTTACACTCCAAATTATTTTTAAAAGCTTGGCAAATTAAAGTTTTTAAGACGTGTCCTGTCCGGAATGTATCGGGCTTTTATCGTATACAAAACATTACACTCTACATAGAAAGTCTTTTCACAAGCAAACATGTTTTATAAACATCGCTAAAATGATATATGAAATGTTCAGCACATACCTATATGGTTATTCATCTCGTTTTAGTATCGTACTATTGACCTATGCAGGCCACTGTATAATATCGACAAAGGTGAACAGCCAATAACCATTTCAACAATCACTATGTGATCCAGCCCCAGATTGAGGCGTTAATCACCAATCAAAATACTTGCTGGCATATAACTTCTGGTATGAGTGTATCTCAATGTTTGAACAAGTCATTATATACCCAATTAAATACTCATGCAACATTTACCAAACTCTTGAAAATAAAATGTTACAAAAAATGCACACACACAAAAACAATATTAAAAACATCGATAATAATGTGGACAGTTGCAAAAAAAGCCAATAATGTATATAATGATCTCTGGGATCGTTACCATGTTATTAACTAATAACATTGGCATATATGATTAACTTAATACCTACATTTGAACAACATTTTTTGTGCATTTAAAATAAGTTGTTACTTTATTTTTGGTTTCTATACTAATACATTTAATATCATCTTTAAATTCGTTACATTTAGTTTTAGGTAATATACTACAAATTTAATTTGGATTTATTTGACTTATGATAA
Source organism: Mopalia muscosa (assembly GCA_031763545.1). Lineage (NCBI taxonomy): Eukaryota > Metazoa > Mollusca > Polyplacophora > Chitonida > Mopaliidae > Mopalia > Mopalia muscosa. Next base: position 2,649 of record JARFOD010119902.1, on the reverse strand, counting down.
ATAAACTAACGGCTTCACCTTTACATTTGAAATTAATGTATAGCTAAAAAAAATCAGCAGTTTCATTTAAGCCATTTACGATTAGCTTGATTAATAACAAACGTAACGAACTGTATTTGGGCCGTAAGATTGGGTTTTTTTCATGGTTAAATATATAACAGTTTTATGGAGCAGTTACATTTGTATTGGTTGATCACTTAGATGGGATAATCTGAATAATAAAGCATGATAAAATGTACGAGTAGTTAGATAAATTAACAGGCCAGTGTATAGTGCTGGCCTTATGATTTTATACACTGCGGACATGTTTTTGTCAGCAAGTAATGAATGCTGTTATTTGTGGCTCACAAGCTGTGTTTGCTGTTTATTTTAACATCAACGGCTTAAGAATACAACAAACTTCTTTTTTATTGACGAACTTGTATGGCGTGAACTGGGAGACGTGAATTTATATCAAGGAAACTTGTTACTTAAATTGTGTTTGCTGTACAGATTTTATGCAATTTATACGCTAACCGAGTGTCTAAATCCAATAGTAGGGAAAACAGTCGTGATGTTTGGCGGTAGTGAGAGATCTTGTGAGACACAGGGCATGCCTGGAGCCCCGGTAGAGGGTCTGAAACGAGCTGAAGTATCCATACAGGAAGGAAATGACCACCAACGTTCAAGCAGCCAAGAGGGCTTACAGGCGGTCCTGCGATATTCGCGAAAGACTTCAACAATCGCGGCGCTTACTTTGAAGGGCGAGAAGCGGGGCGCCGTAGCTCTACCATTTCGTTACTTATCTTTCCGGAAAGACAATTGTTTGTGACAGCGACAAGCACGGCCTCCATCCACTAAACGGATGCAGACTGTTATCGCGGCAGTAACTAGCTTTGTTGCCGTCGGCGTTTATTGCCTCTTAACAGAATGCTCATATTTTATTGATGAATTTTGACGGGAGCGGCTCCAGTATAGTCACATGTTGGATGATTCTTCGAATAAAAGATAACCTTTTTATTTTTGTTTAGACTTTACTGGGAATTGTCACATTTTGATAATAAATTAATCTGGTTTGGAAGACTATAATAACATGTACACACAAAGCTTTCCAAATCTGTCCCAAAAATAGAGCAACAGTCCTGACTCTATAGAAAGCGACTGAATCTAGCAGCCATTATTAATCATTATATTATGATGTACATGTAGGCGTAAAATAAATACCATTACAAACTACAAACGCTCAGTTACAAATAGTTGAAGAGATGGGAAGAAAAGAAGTTACAATTAATCTTGCTAGATTATTTGTATAATTAAAATCAGACGGGTGTTCAACTCAAAACGTGATAATGTTGTTTTCTGTGAAAGGAGCATTCACAAACAGTGCAGACTAACTCGCAGTTAAGAATTAATTCAAATCAACAATTCATTCGTAGCAGCTATATTTGTCAGACGAGACCTTTTTAATAAGGTGGCAAACATTACCTGCTCCAAAACGACACCAAACACTCGAGATTTAAAGTGTGAGCAGGTTTACAGCCAGAATTCTCGGTTGAATCAGCAGTATGCAAAACTTAATTTCATTTCCATTTCGTTTTTGTTTTTCTAAGCTAAACATATATCATTATGTGACAGACCCTTGCTCATAACCCCTCTTACTTGGCTTTGCATCGTGCTAAAGCTTCAAAGCCAAGTTCTCAGAAAGGATATACTTGGCGCCAAACGAGCTTCAGAGACAACTATACATGACGAGTTCATCGCAACATCCGCCATGTATAATACCAATTCTGTGCAAGCATTTAATTTCCTACACGAGTTAAAACCCAAATTGGTAAAGTCCTGAAACTCACAGAAGCGAAGGTATTTTGAACAATGAAATGTATTTCTATTATGACATTATAAAATAATAAAAATCGTTTGTATATTTTACCTCTTTTCCCAAAAGTAAGAAAGGTCTAGCTTGTACTGGTGAATATTTATCTCCCTGTCCTCTTGTGTAAATGGGGCCCGCGGTCGTGGCTTAGAGGATAGCAAGTGCGTTTACTAATCCTAATTCGATGTAAAGTTCGCGGGATGGAGTCCGCCTGTATCAGGTATATGATTGAGCCATAGAATGTGGCTACGACAATTTGGGGTTTTACGAAGTTACATCCTGGTTTTCCACCGTAAGTATATGTGCACAATTAACACGGTTAAATACTCTGGTTATCAGGTACTATTGGAATAAAACCAACCATTTTAGTTCTGTAAACGCTTCCAAAACTTACATTGGCCAGGAAAACATTTGTTCCAGAGGTCCTGCCAGTTTCCTTATCACCAAAATTAGCATATAGATGCCAACCGCGGACATAATGCTAAAGCTATCCCTAAAACATGCCTTGCGCGTATCATTATGGGCGGGAATATTCCTTATTTCTATCATTATCTCTATTTAAGCTCGCAATTTGCAACCATTTGTTGATGACGGCAAATTAATGTTCAAGTATGTGTCAAATTAAAGTCACCGTTTTTATGTTGAGATAATTGTAAAAGTACTGTAATCTATACCGTGTAAGTCGTCTGTGAGCTGGTTATTAGTTCTATAAGTATATACATCTTGTACCTAAAATGGCTTCTCCTCTCTCACAAAGACCTATTATAGCATACAAGAGAAACAAAAATCTAAAGGAC
>JARFOD010119891.1:0-14625 GCA_031763545.1 Mopalia muscosa | reverse complement strand
GACTCCCATCGGCAGTTCCGGGGAAAATGTGTATAGTTTTACCACCCAAATAACAGCTCGAGTAGGGTAAAAACAACGCATCTCATAGGGTCAAAACAAGACATCCAGACGAGGGGCGTCAACCTCTCGCGAGAGCCTCTCCTTGCCTACTTGTAGATCAATAAATGACAGCCGAAATCGACAACTAAGTGTCGGCGGTCTCTGAGCGTTGCATCGTCGCAACAACAGAATAGCTTCTTCTCTCCCCTGCTGGATCCACAGATTTTTTTCTTTGTAACTCGTCCCAGCTCTCGTTTCTGTCTAATGCGCTCCTTCTCTTGATCATATTTGGCTGCCTCGGAGATGATGAGGCTGAATTCTTCGGCAGAAATACTATAGTCTTGCATGGCCTTGGAAATGTGGTCCGAGATTGTGTTTAGCTTTGATTCAGCCAGGACGCGAATCTCGTTGTATTTTTGACCTTTGCTCGGAGGCGGCGGGCTATAAATTTACTGATGACGGCTGGCAGCCCACAGATGCCTGCTGCCGCTTCTAAACCGACCACGACAGGCGCCGCAATAACTGTGGAGAGGAGGCCAATCCCCAATGCGCCTAACACCAGGCCGACGGCGGCGAGAGCTGTCTCAACACCGTCACCGGCGTTCTCTCCGCCCCCCCCCCCCCTTCCCCCGGTGGTATTTCTTGTAAAGGGAGGCTCTGTTCTCCTGTTCTTTTTTCAGATATGCTGGAGCCGATGACTCTGGGAGTCTGGCGGAGTATCAGTTTCAGTTACATCAAGCGTGGGATAGAGACCCATAATAGCTAGCCTATAGGGTTAGCTATCAATGTTCTCAAATAGGAAGTTGTCAGGATGTGAGTGCTGTAATATAAACGGCGAAGTTTAATTGGGCCAAGATGTAGAGTTGCAAGGGGCAACCGGCCTTCTTCGAACTGGTGCGTGACACCCTTCAGGCTAAAGTTTACGATTGGCACCCCCGACTCGTTGGTATGCTGAAGATCGAGTGCGAGCTGAGCATGTGGACGTTGTAGACCATCACAGGATATTCAGCCGTGCGCTTGCAAGTCTGGCGTCGCGGTGGCTCTTCGTGTAGTCGAAGAACGTCCACCTTCTTTGACATGCCGTGTCCTTGTCGAACTTCATGTTTGTGCGACAGATCGGGTTTGCCAGCTCAGCGCCGGGGTTCGTCTTGGGCCCCATTGACACGTGGGTCTGGATGACCGGGACGATCCTGGTGCTGGGCACGACGATCGCGTCGGCGGGGGTAGTCCATGTGGCGGGCGTCGTCCCGGTGGATGCTGTTGCCGTCGGCGAAGCGTTCCTGCATCGATTCGTGGAAGAATTCGTTGTCGAACTGACACACACGGAAGTATTCGGACTTCTCATGGTCGCTGGGTAGATCGTCAGTCTGCACCTTGTACTGCTGCACGTTGAGGGTTGGGTGGCGTTCGCGCTTCTTCAGGCCTCCGTACTTGCTACCTTGCTACCTCGTTAACACGAGCTACTTCACCATCGTCGAGGGGAGGTATATGACCGACATGTTTTTCCTTGACCACGCGCATCATCAACCGTCCGTTCTTGTCCGGGACGGAGGCGTGGATCCCCATATACTTTGTACCGTTGGGGCCCGGGCGGGCGGTGGTCTCAATCGAGAAGACCTTCGAGAGCGGCTTGCCATCGACCTTGGCGGCCTCGCATGTAGAGATGAGCTCGGAACAGTTGAAGACGACGTTGCGTGCCATAGTTCTGGTTCTGGTGGTTATTTCTGGTGCGTGCTGCCGCAGGTGATACACCAAGGGAGCTAGTGTCTAACAGGAAATTAAAAAAACATACGCAATATAGAGTCCGGGTCCAGGAGGATATGATTGAAACATGGAAGACGACATCTATCGGTTGCTTGATGAGGTGTATGACATTCCGGGTGACGATCACAAAAAAACCTGGCATGCCGGGGGCCGGCACTGAGCCTGTGCATGACATGCCGGAGTTACCAGACAAACAAGAGCATGCCGCAATGCAACGCGAGAGGCTCGCCACACTGGCCTGCAAGAGGCCAGGCTGGAAAGTATGTCGGGTGCATGCACCCTGACAGCAGTATTCTCGTTACGAAGCACCTGTGGGCTACAGAAGCTACCGGGGCCGAGTGATTCGCAAATAGATCTTTCAAAATCGGAGTTGCCAAAACAGCGGACAGGCCCGCCACGAGTACGGAATATCACCGACTGGATACCTGGGGTTATAGGAGGGTGGGTTTAGCGGGGGCTGTGTTGTTTTATCCTAAACCCTGGGGGTCACGAAGGAAACAAGCGTCGCCTGAACCCAAACCGTCCGCCAGGCAATAGCCAACTGGCGACTGAAAAATAGAACCAAATCCGTCCCCAATCCAAGAATCCTCACTACGTGGCATAACGAAACTCTCCGCAGTCATGTCTACCGATGGAACGATGCTCGTCAACACGCTGTACCATGGCGCATTTGTCACCCCGTTTGCCATAAGCTACGCCCGCCTCGGAAGATTGGTGTTTGGGGGCGCCTATCCGAAACTCGACTTCTCTCCCCGAGACGTAGGTATGGCCGTTGCTGGCGTCTCCTTGGCTATGGCGTCCAAAGATACCCTAATTAAACAGGGGATCACACTTTCTGATATCATGAAGTAACGCAAAGGATGGCCTCTATCGCAATGCTTGTGGGACGTGCACTTGCAAACGCTCTGGCTTTCTCGGGGTCAAAATTTCTCTTGTCATCTTTGAAAGCTCGGACGGGGATGAGGAGGAAAACGCCATGATAAAGCTGTCGAGCAGCTCCAAGTCGCGCAAGAAAATTGGTCTCGAAAACGGACAGAGCGACTTGACTGGATCAACGACGCGCTCCGCCGCCAAGGCCATGCTATGCAGACTTTCCGGGATGTCAACGCCGCAATCCCTGAATACGCTCAAGTCTTTCCCCATAAACTTGCTCCTCTAGCACCAGAACCCCAGATTTTCGATTTCTACACGCCGTCTATGGACCAGAAAGACCGTGAGATTGCTTTCGTCCTAATAACCTTGGCTGCGACAGGTTTTGTTGCCTATAAACTGGCGTGGCAACATACCCATGCTATATTATTCGATGTAATCCTTTGCACCTCTGCCCATAAATCGGCAGGAGGCCTCCGAATCCCCTCGCTGCGCCCACTATATTTTTTCACCCGCCGAATCATGTTGAAGGATAACACGCCTTCTTAAATATATGGCACCTTTCGATGGACAGCAAGCAAGCGACGAAGGTGGGGAAGACATACTACAGCCCAAAGGGCTACTGGAAGGGGATCGTGGCTATAAAAAAAACCGAGCCGCCACTACGAAAATCCCCGAGGCGGCTGTGAGAGCCTGGCTCAATAAGCACAATAGGCAGATATACTTGCCTGCACCGCGGCAAACCCCGGGGCCGAAGTTTGATGTGGCCACGCCTAACGAGGTCCACCAGGCTGACCTGCACCTACAAATACGCTCTTACCGTCGTCGATGTGGCTTCATGTTATAAAGAAGCCGAGCCGTTGGCCACAAAATGATCTTAAGGGGTCGAAGACACTCTCTCTCGCATCTACGAGTCCTCTTAAATGGCCCAGTCTACTCCCAGTCGACCCAGGGCGCGAGTTCATGGGCGCGGTGAGCCAGCTTCTAGCCAAACACGACGTCACAGTCCAACGCGGCCGAGTTGACATTCACCGGGATCAGGGTATTGTGGAGCGTTTCAACCGGACCTTATCTGAGCGACTCTTTGGACTCCAATACGCTTAAGAGATGCGGCTCCCGTCTGGAGTGAGGTCGTCCGACTGGGTCTCTCGGCTTCCCGCTGTCATCGCAGCCTTGAATGATGAGGAGACCAGACTCCAAGAAACAAAAGGCAGCCATCAAGGCCAAATCGATTGCACAAAAGCCTGTGCCGATCTGTTGGTGACGCTGAGAATAAGCTCTCCTCGGGTGTTGGTGTTCCGTTTCTCTATCAGCCTGGTGAGCTAGAGGGTGGGCGCCGCCGCGCTACTGACTTGGTATGGTCCCTCAAGGTGTACCGGGTTGGGCGCTCGGTCAGGAAACCGGATGAGCCCGTGCTGTACTATCTGCTGGATGGACCTGAACCCGACTTTGTTCGGGAAGAGCTTCTTGTGGTCCCCCCAGACAGAGCTTCCTCCTGATGGTGTTGGTGACGAGCTAGGAAGCATCTACCTGAATGACCCATTCAGTGCAATGCCGCCGTCCCACGACGGCGGTCAGCGCTAAACTGGCGGGTGTCATTGAGCTGCCAACACCATAGGAGCCCGCAGTTGCAGGCGGCACACTGACCGTCCTGTATTTACCGCAGGTCGAGGACGTCCTCGACGCGCAGGTCGTTGGCGTGTCCTTTTGTCGCATCAACATGCTTGTAGCTGACCAGCTTGAGGCTGATGTTTCTCTGCGCCTCAGCAGTGTTTTCTGGTGGGCCGTCAAGCTCTGGTGGCGGACAGCAGCGGCGGAGTTGCCTAAAATACTCAACGCGGCTCACGGCAAGGTAACAGAGGCCATGACATGCGGTCATCCACGACCTAGACATACTGAATGGTTACCGGTACCGGAACAATACTCAGTTGAAAAAAGGAAGTACTGTAATTTCCAAAGGACTGAATACTAATTTAAGTCACCCAATCACTTGAAAATATCAGTTTACCTAAGATTGATACAAGAAGTTACGTATGGCAAATGTGCATTGCGTTTGACAAACGAGCATATCCTGCTTGTCAGTTACATAAATTGTTCAGAGATTGTTATCTGTTGGGAAGAACCATCTCTGCTGCCCACTAACATATGCGAAGTCTCGTTTAAAATTGTCTTTGTCGAAGACAGTGGAGATAATAAATCGACTAAACTTTGCATGTTCCAGATACAATGTGGTCTTTTAACAACACACTTGGGGAAGACATTGGTGATTTGGTTCTGTCACCCCATCAACGAATTCAAATGGTGAGTCAGTGAAAGCAGAAAAATAGATCTATACCTAGTAAAATATTATCATTACTTTGAACACAAATTTATCATAAATCTAGATTACAAATATCAGGTATTTGATTGATCGAAGTTGAAACATTTAAACTGTTACTTTATAGAAATGGCTGTTTTTAATTCCAAACCCCTACTATAACCCCTGCTACTTACATTTAATTTTGGTGTTTTATGACAATCCTCGAATAGATGATGTCAATAATTAAAATAATGGTTTTGTTTTTGTTTCATTGGATGTTTTAAGTCATTTCCAAGAACAGGGTTCAACATTCCAGTAAATTTTATAAGTTTTACATCGCAACTTTAGACCTACAATTTCTGGATTTATTTTATTTATGGAGAGGCAAACCGGAAATGTGTTTACTATATTTGCCTTTCACAATTTCTGTTGTCTTGGATAAATGTTTAGGAATGGCACATTTCTTAAACATGATAATGAATTCCTTCCCTTTCAATTAATTCCCTTATACATTTTCTTAGGCAGCCGGAAGTTTGGCTCTAGCGTCTCTGGTTCATCTCGTACTGGGCGGAAGTGGATTAATGGGATATGTAATGAGATATATTGGGCCACTTACGATCTCCCCGACGATAATAATGATTGGGATATCTCTGTTCAAACCAGCTCTCGGTCTTTGTGAAACAAACTGGCCTGCTGCAGCGTTGTAAGTTATATTAATTTACATTTCAGAACGTTTAAAAATAGCCAAAGACTTCACAGATTCCAAAGTCTATATTTATTATACCGCTCGACTTTTCAAAATCTATTCTGACACCGTTAATAATATCCTTACCTAAAATACATTTAAACAGAAAAAGTAAAGCAGTTAAAATATGTGAAGTACCCCATCTTGTCTTATAAATGTCATATATTATATCTTACCTTAATGCAACAACCAAATTGAGTTTTTGTGTATATTTTCAGTACGTTTCTGATATTTCTGGTGCTGACAGCATACGCAGGTGACGTCCCCTTGCCTCTGCCTGCCTGGAACAAACGGGAGGGGTGGCATCGAATATATTACCCTTACTTACAAATAATGGCGGTACGTAAGTTTTATACCCACTGAGATTTTCTTTTTCATGTTAGTGGTGTTTAACATGTTAATCAATCGGCTTCATCTATAGCGAGTTTGCTTTGTCGGTATTTTGTGGGAAAGTGAACTACGGCGTGTGTTTTGTGGCGTTTAGGTCAATTATATTTTGCCTAAGCCTATATGATTTAAAAAAAATATGGTCAAAACGTAAACCCAGCACATTCAACACAAGATTGAAGTATAAATGATTTTTTTTAAAGGTACTGAACGGTTTTCTAGATAGACTCTGGAAACCAAAGCTTGCAGTAAAAATTGCAATAAACGTCAAAATGGGCAAGTGCAATTCAAGGCAAAAAGCATTACAGGATGATTAATCTGAAGAAAAAAAAAATGGCGTTGTAGGTGACGTGCACAGTACAAACGAAAATGCCGAGTGCGCTAAAAGCAGACTTGAAAAGAATTAATTTATCGACTGCGTCATTTTAAAATTCCAGGTGTTGGCGGCGTTGATTGGTGGCTGGCTGCTATGTCACGTTTTGACGGTAACAGGGGCGATAACTGACGACCCGTCCTTAGTGGAATACTCCGCCCGAACTGATGCTAATCTACGCGCCATTGAACAGGCTGGGTGGTTTTCTTTTCCATATCCAGGTTTGCTTCACATTGTCACAATTAATCGGTTATGCTACTTTCAATTAGCTTCTATGACTGTACAATTTATATGGTCTTACATGGAAAGACAACTGTTTTTCGACCAAAACTTATTATTTTTATTACATATTTACAAAAAAACAGACATATCTATTGCACTTGCATTTGAGTAAGCATAGCCGTTAGTTAGTTAATTAAACAAGCGGGACTGACGTCATTGTTCTTAAACACCGTCGGTTTGCTTTTGGGTGCATTGAAAGGCATCTGTAACAACACCGCGTATACACAAGCTTGGTCATCCAAGTGCAATGTTAATCTGTTGTATACATACCAAAATAGGGGATTGATAACATTTTCTTATTTAGGTAAGATGCAGTTCAATCTATTTTGCGGAAACCGTATGTATATTTTTTTTAAGACAGAAAATTGAAATTGCCAAAACATAGCAGTTTGGCGTTGTACTTCTTTCGCTCTTCAGACGGACTCCCAGTCCAATTGTTGAATAAAAACACCTTTGACGTTACTATCAACGAAATGACAAGACAGGACAACCACAAGACGCAATGTCATGTTATCCCCTAGCTCTGGGAACGCCTGCGCAACTTCCAAGTGAAAACTATAGGGGAAATAAGTTCAAATAACATTCCATGACACGGCTGGGGAGTCGTAAAATTGAGGTTGAAGTGTGAGAATAATAGTAATTGATATTTTTCCAAGGGTGTACGAATTAAATGGCCGTCTTGCAAGGTCGTACACCTGGCGAAGGGAAATAGAAGCTTGCAGAGCGATCATATATAGAATTCCTTACAACATGAAAATCCTTCAAGCGATGTGGTGTCAAATTTTATTTTCTTTTATTTACGAAAAGCATGTATCCCATATTTTCGCTTCATTAAAATTTAGAAATTAAAAAGCAGATAGTTTTTCAAACATGTTTGTGTCAACCATAAATCGATGTCGGCCATACTTTTTTTATATTACGTATGAATTCATGCGACACGAGATAACTCACAGGGTATACAGGATTTTACCCCCTTGCGAATTGACCGATCAGATCACAATGAATTTGGTTGAAGGATAATAATATAGGATACTGGATTATATTGTATGAACACAAGACCAATGCATCTATCCTGCGCTTTAAGCGTATGTAAAATACTCAGCCGGAAACTGTCCAACTGCTTATTTAGTTTGCCAACCTTATACACTAAACCTGAATGACCATAGTAATTTAATTTGCTGGTTTTATCAGGACAGTTTGGAGGTCCATCATTCAGCGTGTCTCTCTTCATCGGAATGTTAGTGTGTGTGTTCCTGTCTATTGTGGAATCATTGGGAGATTACGTAGCAGTGAGCCAGGTGTGTGGTACGCCCTACCCTCCAAGCCACGCCTTAAACCGAGGGATTTTAATAGAGGGACTAAGCAGCGTGGTTTCCGCTATGTTTGGAGTTGGTCATGGAACTACTTCTTACAGCGAAATGATCAGCATCATTGGGTTGACCAAGGTAGGAATATACTTCTGACACCATTTTCGCTTCTTGGATGGAATAACTCTCGTTGATCCTTTCCCTCTGATAAATGTATGCCTGTTTCTTGAGGGCTGTCAGAACAAGGTTCACCCAATTAATCTCTTCTGTTAGGAGTTTCTAGTCCGAACCATCATACGGACCTTGATTGCTTGCTGACAAATTTGTTTTTCAGTCAGCCAATTAAATGGATCGGCTTTAGATACGTTTATAAGATCAAACTACATCGGATGCTTTTTGTGACTGGACTAGGATTAAAACTTCTAAAACTGATCGATAATCAAGCTACGCTTAGCTGACATACGGTATGTGGAACACAAATCGCAGAGGCGAAATACGTAAAAGATGTCCGACGCTCAAAGTCAGCTTCATTCACCTATTTATTCATGTAGATCGCCGTCAAACCGATCCCTTGGTGTGCTGCGATTTTGCCGGACTAAAAGTCCACTTTAGTACGGATCACATGTGATGATGTTGGACTCAAAATGCTTTCCCTGCTTCTTCTAAGACCCTAATTGACGAAACTCCGTCACCGGTGCGGATAATGGAACAAGATGACTTGGCTTATTTGTTTGTATGTATGTTTGGTGTTCCTTCTTTGTTTGATAGGAGTTTAACGTTGTACTCAAGGGTATTTCACATGTATAAGACGGATTGTCCACTCCACACTGGTCCTAGCCTAATTACGGTGGAAAACCGGGAGGGAACCCCTTTAAAAGCACCCTGCGATTGCCGGAGCCACATCGTGTGACTCACTTACGGTCTAGTTGTCAAAAGACGGACTCGGCCTCGTGAACGGTACATCGGAGTAAGACTAAAAGGCGCAGTCGGTAACCACTTAGCCAGGGACACGGGCCGCAAATCACTTGGCAGTTAGACCCGGGATCAGTAAATGCCATTCACTAACACGAAGTGCTCAACACTTGTATCTTTCAGGTAGCAAGTCGTCAGGTATTTATTGTGTCTGGAGTGGTGATGGTGCTCATGGGTTTGTTCAGTAAGGTCGGTGCTCTCTTGGTATGTATTCCTCCGCCAGTCCTGGGGGGTAAAATGATGCTCGCATTGGGCACTCTCGTCGGAATGGGACTATCTGTTCTCCACACGGTGGACATCTCCAAAACTAGGAACTATATCACCCTGGGCTTAGCACTATTTCTGTCCATAGCTCTGCCACAGTGGATCATAGAGAACACACCAAAATTGCAAACAGGTAGGGAGCCCGGAAATTATAAACGAATAGGGTACTTATCATTCATATATATATTATTTTATATCCATTATATCTATAGCTCACAGTATTGGTCCTTATGTCCAATAGCCCCGTGGCACAATGCCTTGTTTGAGAGTTTTACTTCTGACTTAAGGTCATAACACACATGTACCAGCCAGATAGGTTAACGAAATCAACCATGACGTAACATGCGAAAAACAAAAACAAGACAACCACAGAATAGAAGCAAAACAACTATAAACTTCGCTATGCCAACACAATGGCAACAGGAAGCTCCCTCGAACTTGTCGTTGGTGTGTTTTTAGATTTATTCTCACTGTAAGCTAAACCTTGTTGCCCTGGAACTTTGGAATAAACACGCGCCTTGGGATTCGTCCTAGGAAATTACGTTGAGAATTTCTTCCATTCCAACAGTAACGGAAAATTCCAGCGGATTAAACATGTGTAACGCATAATGTGGGTCAAAACAAAATGAAACAACTTTTGATTTGAGTATAATAAAATATATTAGCAGGTAAACAAATGAATTGCAAAGATCTCCAGTTGAACGACATCATTCAGTCCCGGTGTATTTTTACTCTACAGTTGTCGTTTAACCGAGGAAGGCCCCACAATTTACTGTAACCAACTGGATTTTAAAAAAAGTTCTGATAAATGACCTAGTCGACAATCTTGGAGATAAAATGGCCAAGGATTTTATCATTTGGGTTACACGGACACATTTATTTTGGTTACATTAAACTAATGTAATAAAACTCACTGCTGAGGATGGAAAAATAAAGCGGAAATATTCAGTCAAAATGAGTTTTTCATTATTTTGTTTTGATTGGTGTTTAACGTCGTACTCAAGAGTATTTCACTTATATTTCACACAGCCTTAAAACCGGGACGAAACCTCGTAAAAACCACCCCCGCGATTGCCGGAGCCACAACATGTGACTCGCTCATGGTCGAAATGCGGACCCGTGCATCGAAGCGTGTTTAGTTCAGGAAGCGCACTTGCTCGCACTGAGCCACGGCCGCGGGCCTTCATTCTTTGGAGTTGCACTACTTGTGTTCTAGTTAAAATTATCTGTCGAACTGATGGATTTAACTTATACGTTATTAAATGGACTTAAATAATCTGTCGAAACATTAATTCTCAGAAAGCTTGAAATGTATTATTTGTGTTTCAGGGCATGTAGAGGTGGACCACACCCTGGTTGCGCTATTCGGGAACCCCATTTTCATAGCGTGTTTAGTTGGTTTTATCATGGACAATACATTACCGGGTAAGTAGCAGTCATATCCAGATTAAGTTTTGAATTCGAGTCTTACTAGCATGAGCTGCCTCGAGGATTTGTTTGATAAGAGTTTACGCTGGACTTAAGGGAAATAATTCACTCGTGCTAGCCTAACATGTTAAAGTAATCACCATCTTCGAAACTGGCAACAACAAAAAAAGAGAGAAAAGAAAGTAGTCTAAAAAATCGTTACAGGACGCAATAAAAGTAAACGTAATAAATTGATTTGCTACTTGTCGTCCTTAAGCTCTGAGCGCAATGTATATACTTCTATACTTGTTAAAGCGGATGTTATGGCTGTGGATATCTATCGTTTGCTAAAGACCATCAACCTTCTAATCGTGCAGGTAAATGGACACGAATTCCAACTCCCATCTCCTGCAAAATGTGTCTTAAATATAACATCACTAGAAAAAATGGTACCAGTACACTTCTTATCTCTGATTCGAACTCCGACCAGGAATCTGCATTCATTTCACAAAACTGTCACAAGTTTAACTTACATTTTTAAATGGTACACAGCTGTAGGACTGTGGGCATGATAACCAACTTGTTTGATATACTGATTGGTATTTGAAGGGTTTTTTCAAATGTTTAGCATCGTTGTTCTCTTGGCATATAGCAAGACTGACAACCAAATTGCCTATTGAAAGATATTGCTCATCCAGAGGATACAGCTCGAATATAGACATCACGGCCAGACTATTGACATACTCCATTGATTTAGCTATAAACCTACTGCTGCTACAGGAGAAAAAGAAGATCTGATTGTTTGTTTTAAAAATTGCCTTTATTAAAAATTTAAAGGAACGTGACCGCCTGATAAGTACAAATGAACAGCTTATATCTGTTTGCCATTTTATATACAATAGGCAAAAAGAATCCCTGTTTTTTTTAACATGAAAAATTCACAGTAAAACATACGCTTTAATTCTTAGGTAAACGAAGCTCATTCACAAGGGTGGAAGACGGTGAAGCAAAGGGAGACACATCTGTGTATGATTTGCCTTTAATACCTCAGACCTGGTTTCAAAAAGGCTGGTCAAAGTATGTTCCGTTTCTACCTTATAACAAGATCAGCTCGTCAACAAGTGAGGATGTTAAGCTCACACCACAGGTAGAAAACCACTGTTGATCTAGCTGGCTGATTGGAAAGTTGTATAGAACTACTTTTGTTTAGATGAATCCATTGAATGGCGACAAAGGAACTAAAGTTGAGAAAATGACTGTCTATTTAAACATGCGGGAAATTTTGTTTGACTGAAAGTCTTTATGGCCTGAGCTCAAATAGCATCGACGAGATTTTGCTAAGTCAAGATTGTTTGATTCTTAACTTTGAATAACTTCTGCTTGTATGCAGCTTGGCTCCGGGCAAACAAAGGGGAAATAATAATAGATTCCGGATATAGCTTGTCCTTGAGGCGGCGCTCTAGACTGTCGCGGAGTGATCTGAGAGAGTTGTGACTGTAATCTGCTCCAGTTTTCGACCTCACTGTCTGAAAGAAATCTTCAAGGATCACATCTAATTCATTAGGTTCAATGTCTTCAATATTACGGGTATCAGGGATGGGCCTATTTAGTAACCAGCCCTGGAAAATATTCACGTGCCCCCTGGTTTTCCTTAGAGTTCTTTGCGTACGGTCAGGTTTCTCCCCAGCTCCATAAAAGTTGTCTGTCAACGTTATACTGGTGTCGCCCATCCAATCGCCTTCACACACGGTTTGGTCTGAAATCAATGATGGTACCCATTTACTAAATATATATAATACAATTACTTACAACTCGTGGATTCAATTTATTAAAATGTACTTGCTGTGGTAAGATTAATAAATAGATTGATTGGTTTTGAATGCCGTGCTCCAGTGAAGTTTATTTCGCGGTTTACTCAAACATTAGCACAACGAGAAAATGTGATTGTTTTTAGCTGTGAGGACATTTATCTTCCCCCAGGACTATATTAAAACAGCAGGACTACCCAGAACTCATTACCATCATGTAATGTCCTAGGGCAGGACTACCCAGAATTGTTGTCATACAGAAGAACTACCCAGAACTCATTACCGTCATGTAATGTCCTAGGGCAGGACTTCCCAGAATTGTTGTCATACAGAAGAACTACCCAGAACTCATTACCGTCATGTAATGTCCTAGGGCAGGACTACCCAGAATTGTTGTCATACAGAAGAACTACCAAGAACTCATTGTCGTCATTTGTTGTCCTACACAGGACTACCCAGAACTTATATCCGTCATTTGTTGTCCTACGGCAGGACTACCCAGAACTCATTGCCGCCAGATGAGGAGTCCTACCAGCGATATACTCCAAACCTGTGTATTTATCACTATTCATAGTATTGTCAATGGCATGCATGTATCTAGGTTTCAAATTGGATCTGATCAGTCGTGTTCAAATCCTCTCCAACTTACTCTTAAATCAATGTTTCGTATTTGCATTTTTATTCCTGATATTGTAGTATCATGCCGCTTTTTAGCAAACGTATAACTGTCAACGCGATTACCATGTACCTATGTGTTTAATTATATCCCCTGTCATTAGATATCGAATACTCAAACCTGTGACTTCATCAGTTTCCATAGTATTAATGCCATTGTTGGTTACCATATATAGATATGTGTTAAATTGTATCAAGTCTTTCCAGACATCGTACACTATAAAACAACAGAATGTTTTCCCATCTTAACCATTCATGATATTCAAGTAGAATACATTAAACAGATGTGGGCCTGCAGCCGTGTCTGAGTGGTTAGCGAGTGCTGTTATTAATCATGTTTCGATGTACCCTTCACAGGATCGAGTCCGCCTGTCGACCCACAAGTACATGAGGCAGTCACACGATGTGGATCCGGCGATCGCAGGGGTAGTTATTACGAGGTTTCCTATTGATTTTCCACGGTAATTCGACAAGGAACAGTATGAAGTGAACACTCCGAAATTGTGGACACTCCGTCGTCATATAAGTGAAATACCCTTAATTACGACATAAAACCCCAATCAAACAAACAAATCAAAATATGTGTGATTTCAGCATACGTCTTATTGTCAAGGCGGTTACCATGTACCTATGTTTTGAATAATTTATTGTATCATCTGTTTTAGAAATCGAACCAGATATATCTCGATATATTAAATATTATCCGTTGTTTAAGATCTCATATACTCTCAAACCAAGAGCCAAAATAGTTCTTGTTTTATTTTGATAGACTGGTATTTCACGATTCGCAGCTTTGTCATCTATTCTCATGCACTCTTTAAAATTGTACAGATCTAACAAATAATGTGATGATATTAATATGTCTAGCTATCATCAACAAATAATATCCGAACAGTCAAGCTTTTTTTGAGGAAAAGGCAAATCTCATTAGAACCGGATAAGATCTAGTAATAATCCCCTTGTGTGCGAGTTTCTTTTTAAATTCTCACGTGGCAAATAGGGAAAGTTCATCAATTCGTTGTTGTTGTCACAAGCTTCAATTTCAAATATAACTGTCACTTAAAAGGGGAACACTTTCCAATAAAATCCCAATTAGATGAAATATTGATTAATCCGTGTTAACATGGTAGGTCATTGGCAGGTTGTGTCAGATATAATAATGTCGTGCCTGCCCACAATGTAAAGAAAATCACCCTAAAGATGCCATGCACAAGACTCAAACAATACCATCACAACCGGTTCATGTCCGGGCTGTCCGCTATAACTGCACTTATTTATGCATACGACCAGAAGTCTATCAAGCAGAAAAATGAAACCAGCCATTACCCAGTCTCAACGGCATTGTGATATACCCAGGCGCTGATTGATGATAAAGCGCCCCCTAGCGGGACATTGATAAATATCTAAGGACATGAATTGAGTGTGGAATCATG
>JARFOD010119880.1:0-14629 GCA_031763545.1 Mopalia muscosa | reverse complement strand
AAAAACACGAATTTGTTTTGATAATAGATAAAGCATGGCGTCATCCTTCAAACCAAGTTTTACAGCCACGGATATTTTCAGCATGGGTTATTGGGATAAGCTTCCTGCTGTTCTGGTCTCCTACGAGCTAATTGGTCTCCGTGTCTAGTATGTGACTTATTTATCTCTATCACCAAACATTCGATGAAAACACGATTGTTTGTATTGAGTGTAACAAAGGGACATTTATGGTTACGAGGTGGCTTTCCTTCATAGTAATGAAGTGGCATTCTGTCAGGATAATTAGGTGGCTCTTTTGATCTGGGTCCAATTGAAAATATTTTCTCAGATACACTAAATCTGAGTAGACACACTGCATGTATAAAGCTGAATCCTCGCTAATAGCAGTTTAGCTTCAAGGTAATGAGGTGGCTAACCTTCATGGTAACGAAATGGCTATTCTTTCTGCTAAGGACTGTGCTTACCTTCATCTAAGATAGGTGGTTTACCTTGATGGTAATGAGTTGCCTCCCCTCCGTGACTATGAGGGGCTAACCTTCATGGTAATGGAGAGACTTACTTTCTTGGTAAAGGGGTGGCTTGCCTTCATGGTATTGTGGTGGCTTACCTTCATGGTAATGGGGTGGTTTACCTAATTGGCACTGGGGTGGCTTACCTTAATGGTAATGCGGTGGCTTACCTTCATGGTAATGGGAAGGCTTACCTTCCTGGTTATGGGTTGGCTTACCTTCATGATATTGGGGTGGTTTACCTTCATGGTACAGGGGTGGCTAACCTTCATGGTACAGGGGTGGCTAACCTTCATGGCAATGGGAGATCCACCTTGCTGTTTATGGGGGCACTCACCTTCCTGGTTATGGGGAGACCCACCTTCATGGTTATAGGGTGGCTTACCTTCCTGGTTATGGGTTGACTTACTTTTATGGTACAGGGGTGGGTTACCTTCAGATTCATATACTTTTTCCTCTTGATGGTTGTGAGGAATTCTTCTTCATTAAAACCACATCAAAATAGGAGGACATAATATGAATATGTTAGATTATTCATTGACTCCAATCCATCATAGGCTATACCTTTCTAGCTGCACTGTATCTAGCACAAAGTGAGAAGTATTGATTTACATGTGTAGTCTTTTGTCCGACCGTTTTACAATGGACACATATCTATCTATTTCTCTTCAAAGTTATCCTGTATGTGATCTGTGACAATAATCTGAAAGCATACTCATTATTTATTAACAAAGCGTTTGCAGCCCTATTCGGTTAACAACTGTTTATCAACCTACAATATGCTATAAGGATCCAGTGAAGACGTATTGCGGACAATTGCAAAATACATTTTGTCGACTGAAGGCCAGTCAATATAGCAGAGGCTGTATGTTTATACCTATATTATAATAATCCCGATTTAATAATTAATTTATTTTTGTGCCTTTGGAAAGCGAATATTAACAGCGTTTTCGTTATTTTGCGATAGCGGTTTCTAAGTTTGAACAGATTCTTGTTCAGGAAATTTTGCAAGTTGAAAACCATCCAGGAATCGAACCCACGACCCTTAGGAGTTTGGCACTGAATCGCCAGCAGTAAACCGCCAAGACCACTCAGCCACCCGGCTTTAGTTCAACCTGCACAACTTTAAACTAGACTCTGTTCCATCTGAAAGAAAGTGTGATCACAAAAAACCGAAAACAATGATTTATTAATTGGCATAAAGTTAAGGTGTAAATAGCCCCGAGAGTCTGTATGTAGCACAAATCACAAACAACAAACTGTGGCGCCCTGTGTGAGTCTGATCAGATTTCTCTACTCAATTTCCGCTAATTAAAATAAGTATTTATCCTAATAAAATACAAATAGTACAAAGATAAAAATCTCGTTAGCGAGAAAGTCCTATGTTTTAAGTTTGTCAAATCAGTTGCAGTCTATCAGATATCGATCAGAGAGCAAATCAGTTGCAGTCTATCAGATATCGATCAGAGCAAATCATTTGCAGGCTATCAGATATCGATCAGAGAGCAAATCCATCATAAAAAATGCTTGTTTTAAGATGGAGAGAATTACTCATCGGAATAATGCTTCAGCGACTTGACGCCTTGAAACGTTATAAGAACTACCCAACGTCTAATGTCAAGACCTTCCATGCTAAACTATTCGTTGTTTACTTAGTTTATTGCACATAAATGAATCGTACGTGTTCTAAAAGTAAAGCTCTGTCGGTTAAAGCTCTGGCCAAGCTCTAACCAGAGACCCGAGTTCGGATACCAAAAGAGGCAGAAAATAAAGAATATATGCAAATTAATGTATGCAGGTAAACTTTGGGCATAGGTAGGGGAATAGCGAATAAATTCAATGGATCACCTTTAGATGGGCTACCATTATTAACAGTCTGATCGCATTCCACAAAAATGTATTATAAGATTGACACAGATTATAACTTGATACACCCATGGCTTGTCAATGACGTAAATCATTCCACCGATTGCTGAGCGGTGACGTTGTTTAGCCTTAAAATATCGGACAGCCTTGTGAAGTCCATCAATAAAAGAAGAGATGTAAAGACCGCCGCACACGAGCGATTCTCAGTCGGCCTCTTAACAATCTCAAGAAAAATGTGCTGAAGGCTTGGCACAGTTGGCGACTAGTCGCAAGGGATCAATTTTGTTTGATATCTTGCAACTCGTCACCGAATGTCGGCGACTTATTTTCTCATGTGCGGTGAACATGCGAGAAGGAAATCGCAGCCATATTTCGTGCATCAAATCAACAACCGAGGAACAGTCACTTAAGTTAAATTGAAAAAATGTGACGAACGTTGCCTGTCCTTTTAATTATCAAAATTAAAGCTAAACTTTCTGTGCAGCTTTCGATGAAAGTCATTAAAAAAATAAAATCATGCCAGATGTTAGTCACGTGGCATAAATGTCAGTTGACTTTGGCAGAATCGCCGAATCAGAATCGTCAGCTGTCGCCGACGGAGAACCACTCGTGTGCGGCAGGCTTAAGAGTTTCTAGGGTGACTTTTCACACTACTGGCAACTAGCTGATACATACAATACGTTTTTGGGATTCCTCGGGTTTCAGTGGATGCAATTTAAATTTTTGACTTACGCTTATTAGATGGACGGTAGTTTTCGACGAAATAGATAATTATATGATATGTTTTGTAGAATGTTAAGGTTATTGGTACAGGGACGATTTGGACAATGATGTGCAATGAATCACGGGTGTATGGTGCAATCAGAATCGAACATATCAAATCTGAGTCATAGCAAGGACATCCCAATATTATGACACCCCAAAACGCAAGGGGCTAGAATTTTATTATGGTTCCTTATTCGGGTTTACCTGATTTTAATTATTGTTGCTGAAGTTGTTGTTGCTGTGGTTGTAGCCACTGTTGCTGGTTCTTATGTACTTGTTGGTGTTTCCGTTGTTGTTGTTGGTGGTGGTAGTGGTGGTGGTAGTGGTGGTAGCAAAAATTTATACACCAAAATTTATAATATTGACATAATCCATAAAAGAACACGTCATGGTTATATAGATATATAAAGTATTGTATTTGATATAGATTTTTACCACACGTTAACCTGTAGGATGTTGATTCAGACTGTCCTCTGATCACGAGACATGCTATGCTATTTTAGTCATTGTGTTAGTTTAAATGGGTTCATAGACAGCCACCAAACGACGTAAATACTTATATCTATGTGGAGTTTCCGGTCAAGTACTTGTTTATAGTACGTTTGTGTATTTTTATAGACTATTTTTCCCTTGACATTTCAGAACTTCTATTCTTAAATAAAAAGACATCTTACTGTCCGGAAGCCGTGGCTAATAGTACCAGTTCATTGACTATAGAATGGAAAGCAATACAGAAATAGTCGCTGGTACCGGATCTTCTTTGCATTACAGCACTCCATCTTTCTTTGAGGTGATATTTATTAAAATGCTGAATCTGGGTCAACTGTGTCTGTAACTACCACACTGCTTAAGTCCACAAACGTTACGCTCTATGGTATATGTTAAAACTATATTATTTAGAGTATAGAGTGCATTGTATATACTATAGTCTAATCAATCTAATGCTTAGTATTTTTTTTATAAATTTAAACAGAGATTTATTTATTTAATTGTTGAACGACATTAAAAAATGGGGTGACTTCACTATATACTTTCTGTATAATCACATCTGTTTTTGTGATAGAACACAACGTTTCCAAAAAATGCCAGTAATTGTTCAGATGTAAATTACCAATTTACACCTGATGACGAAACTGGCGATACAGGCATATACATGTATGGAAACGTTGTGTTCTATCCCAAAACAAGAACTGAATATCCAGGAATAATATAGTCAGTCATTTTTTTTTTTTTTTTTTTTTAATAAAACCATCCCTTGTGATAGAAAACGGATTTTTAAAATTTATCAAATAAACAACTAAAAATCCAAGATATGGCGCAAGCTCGACAAGAAAATTTCAAAATGTGCCTATAGCATACATTTGCCATCTTGGTCCAAATGCGTCAATGTAAATATCGAATATTGCATTAATAGACTGTCCCAAACCATTTGCAGTCTCAATCTTATCCGGGTAAACCATAAATATTTAACAATAGTGTACATAAATCTCATCTGGACACCTTAAAGCCTTCTCCAATAGTCTTTGTTATCTGTAGAGATTTTGAACAATATAGCTACATACGAGACTGGACCTGTCAGCGTAAATATTAAACTGACGTCAATCTCTGTGTCTTTGAATGGTATACCTGTGCTCCAGATACCGAATCGATTCCTCCCGTGTATCTGATTACTACACTGTTCATATTAACAATAGTTCTGGTGTGAATCAGAAATAATTGACAGAGAATTTTAAAGATGTACTTAGTATACTTGAAGCCCAAACGCAAATAACCAGTGCTGCAGATGCCAATCACATACGGCGCATTATGTGTGTTGGATCGATGTATGTTATATGTAGAAAGTACTTTAAAATGTTTTCTATACTAATACAATAAATACTGAAATAGAGTTGAACTCCAAGTATGAATATGAAATCTATTTTTCACAATTAATATCACTCTGAGAGTAATTAACTATTCCATGATGGAAGAAAACAATAAAGGACATGACGAAACGTATAAATAAAGATACATAACTCATATCAAATTGTACCGGTATCATTTGTAGTGAGTTTACCTAAATGAATGATGTCAAGTCAACACGATATAGACATTCTAAAGACTAATTGTCCATGATTTAGAAATACTCTGGGTAATTAATCTAACCGATAAATGATCACAAATGTTATCCATATGTGAAATCTCCCACCCATTAATATTAATTATAGATAGTTAACAATGTTATGTACGCAATCTGTATTGTTTAATTATATCGAATTGCGCTTTTGTGTTTTTTTTTTATTTTTTTTATTTTTATTTTTATTTTTTACTTTTGGTTTTTTTCGGTCTAACAAACGGATGAGAAACAATTATTTATGATTTTTCAACTGAATAATAAATTTTTAAATAACGATATATATATATATTTTTTTTCATATATCTTTTCAACAACCATGTTAACTTTTGTCCAACTTAGTTACTTAAATTGACGAATTAACCGAATAAACATACATGTTGACGCAAATAAACAGCTATGTTTTACTGCGTGCTGTCACCCTTAACATATCATTAAATGCCGAACTTGTCACAGCTTATCATAATCAATCAGAAAGCAAGTCATTTTGAAAACCTTCCAAGATATACACTCTTTGTCCAGTTATAAAACCCCGACGATCTTTGTAATATATATCTTCTTGTTACAATTATGGCCGTGACAGAATTTGAAGGTCAACCTGACCTGGGTATCCAGCTGAACAATATGGTTTCAAGCGATTTATCAAAGACCAATGACATGTGACAAAGGCAATACGACTCCTAAATATCAATACCCACAGTTCAATAGATTAATGAGCCGGTTGGACGAAGAAAACAGGCAACGCGGATTACATTGCATATCAAATTCCACTTCTCCATTCAGCCGAGCATTAATGATATTTTCGTGTTCAAGGCTTTAAACTGACTATCCAAAGGACAAATTTCAAAATCGGAATAAATTATGCGTGTGTGTAACGCTTTGGTATGACACCATCTGCTTGTATAATGTGTTATTTTGTGTTGCGGCCACGAAGAAGATAAAATGTTATTATGCAATATGTATATTTTATAAATGTCCGATCTCCGAAATAGTATCCCTGTAATAACCCGAGTTACAGTAGTATGTTACAGCAGTGTGTTTTCCAATAGGCCATGACACTACACACTTCAATAATCCATCTGTTAATGTCTTCCTATTGTTGTTTTGTAACAAAACGTTAAGTGTTTAAATCAGAATCTCAAATTTGTGCAATTCTCTCTGAAAACAAAAACCGTCTCCTTATTATTTATTACCAAATGCAGATTTATTTGGTTAGCCGTTTTGGGTGTCAACCAAAATCCACCTACATTAAACCAGCATTGTCTAACCAGTGCCTTTCTCCGACGCACTGTGATCATTAAGCAAGGATATAGTTTCCATATAAAGTTCAAACTTGATCCTATCACCATCCGAACCTCGTTACAGCGGTTATAGGAGAATACGTGGTTGAAAACTGTTTCCATACCGTTGATGGATAGTCATATGCTGTTAACGAGAAAGAGCAAATGTCCACATCAAGTCACTGGCATATTGACTCAATATACGAGATTCCACTCAATATTTACTGATGTATTTCGGTCTTCGTCTTTTTTTTCTAGATCACTTCATTGGTATTCCACATACCCTTGAAAGTATGATGAAGATTATAAAACGATAATATACATGATATATTGTCTTTGTATAGAAACTGTTGACACAATAAGCACATCTGCAAGTATCCTTACCGGATGGGCTGAAACAGGCCTTTGTGTTTTGGTGATGATACGGGCATATGTGTTCAGAGATGGTTATGGGCATATATGTTCTAATCGTGAAACATTAAACGTCTTTGGTGACGATATAGGCATATGTCGTCAGATGACGATATAGGCGTATATGTCTTGTGGTGACGGTGCGGGTATATGTCTTCTGTTGGCGATACGGACTTAGGCCTTCTAATAATGATAGAGGCATACGTATTCTGATGACGATATGATCATATACCGTCAGATGACGATATTGGCGTATATTTTGTCTGGTGCCGATGCAGGCATAGGTCTTCCGATAACGATAGAGGCATAGGCATTTGATGGCGATATGGGCATATGTCTTCTGGTGGTGTTGCAGAGAAACTGAATACGGTACTGCCAGCCCAATTCGCAGATCAACGAAGCAACCATATGATGAATAAATGTTAATGTTGAAAAGTTGACTGGCTCATTGTCATCAGATAAGTGTACATCAGAAACAACAGAAGTCCTCTGTCGTTGCCATAACTTGCTACCCGTCTTTAATAATAAAAAAGATGTGCAGAGAATATTATCATAGAAAACACATGCAAATATTGTCATATACCAGGGTCATATATTCGCATGCCTCGCCAAAATTATAATATTTTTTTTAATTGACTGATGATTAATGCGATAAATATTAGTGGAGGAAAAATGGGAGGTGCAAATCTCGAATTCCTGTTACACTCAAACTATATTTTAGAACTGAGAGGAGCCAGGACTGGTATTCATAGCGAGTCCTTATATAGACATCTTAAACCCGAATAAAAGTTGCAACAAAGTGTTTAAAGCAGTAGCTGCTTATATTATAAACACGCGTATAATCACTTAAACATTAAGTCAATACTTATTTATCATTAATTGAACTGCTGACTTAAATTATGTAAAGTAATGGCGCGCGTAGTTCTAATGACTTAGAACTCCATGCGCCATCAATACTAATTTCAATTCCATTCCAGGGATAGCCTTACTAAGTTCCGACCCCAGAAATGGGAGCAGAAGGGTGATACGGCAGTAGTGGAATCGCGGGGTCGAATACGATGATAGCTACAAGGGTGGCAGGTGGTTTGAATTCCCCTTGTTAGCTGTGCCCGTGCGGAGTGGAAGTTGCTCTGCCACCTTGTCTCGTTCTCGCTAACGAGAACTTTGCTGGCTGAGACTTTCCGAGTACAGTCAAATCACAGTCACAAACACAGCCCTAAAGTTATCGAAGTCTACAAAGCATTATAATATTGGCTGTGCCCATGCTTGTTAACACAGCGCTGATGTGTCCACAGCATTGTGACATTGTGGAGGTGCCTCCCTAAGCTGTATGGTCGTTCACACAGTGAAGCATTTTATTATGCACAACAAAGGTGCCCTAAATAATTAAATTACTGGTTGTCCATTAAAAGTGACCCCAAAGCGTTATGGTTGTTCACACAGCGGACATGCCTCCACATAGGATCTAATTGTAGAATTTTACAATTCGAGGCTTAAATTTCAAATCGATTAGCGCATAAACCGACAGGGTGAATTTTGAGGAAAGTGTAAATTGTTGAACTGATCCATGTTGCTGCTTTGTACAGGAGAACCGTCAGCATGGTAATTGTGTCTTTTGTACCACTTGTAGATGCATGAAACTTGTGGATGCATGCAGCTATAGTAGCTATTTACAGTTACTCTGTCCTAACTGGTAGGGCTACGTATTGGTACTATACAAAGCGACAACCTTATACATAAACATAATCATAAAAGCTTTATTTACAGAGGGTGAATGACACCATGATACACTCAGTCAGCCAATTGTTAATCTTCCATGAGGCTCTCTGCACATCCCCCCCCCCCCCCTCCCCCACACACACACACCTCCACCATCACATATACACTTTGCTAACATATATAAAATAAATATATCAAAGAAGAAAAAAGAAACATTCTAGCTTCGAAATAAAGTATTATACTAAGGGGAGGTAATGCGGACATATAAATGAATTTATGTAAACTCGTGATTCGAATGATTATGCAAAAACCAATCAGTTCAGTGGATTGGGTAAAGTCATTTTAGCATCAGTTGGTGAGTTTGTTAAAATATAATATTTTAAACTTAATTTTATATCCTGACTGTACATTTAAGGACAGGTTGTACCATATAACTGGTCCAGAATATACAAACCTAGACCAATAAATCTTACAGCGGAGGTTCTCCAACATCATTACAATATTGTCTTGCCAGGGTACCGTACCTCAAAGCATTACATGAATGGTGATGACTGAGCAAAGGTGCCACTTGTACGCTAGTACCCGATCGGTGACAAGAAAGCTATTGGCGCGTATTGCCAGAAACGTTCAATTCGATTTCTGGTTCTATTGGCTGATCTGGTCACGTGAGCACCATTTCTCAATAAATTGTTATCCAAACGAAGTAGGTCTTTGCCTTAATATTGTTTTCAATTACTGAAATTTTAATGAAATGTTATTGTAATTCATTCGTTAATAGCCAATCCCAAGCTTTCCGCCAGACAAACTTCACCAATAGTTTTTGCAATGATGTACGTTAAGGCGGTTTCATCAAGCCCTTTTGCAAGACTGCGATTCTCTTAATCTTCATCAGTAAAGATTGTTTGTTTGTTTGATTGGTGTTTAACGCCGTACTCCATCGGACAAAAAGCACCACGTTAATCCAGATCAACTGTGGTCAATGTCCTCAGCGGAGATTCGCATAGGCTTGAAAAGAGGCTGAAAATCCCTGAACAAGTTTGTTCAAACAATCATATTGGTCCTAAAAAACAAAACAAAAAATAAAATAAAAATTAGGAATCAAACCGTTTGATTGATTGATTGATTGAATGAATGATTGTTTGACTGATTGATTGATTGGAAGATTGGTAAGAAAACAGTGTGATTGATTGATTGATAACAAATATAGTTTGATTGTTGGATTGATTAATTGAAAACAGTGTGATTAATTGGCTGACTTTTTATTTAATTAGTTAGCAAACAATTTGATTGGTTGATTGGTGTTTTATGCCTTCCTCAAATGTATTTCTTTTATATAACGGCAGTGTATTTCAACAATATTTGACACTGACACAAGAATAATATGTAAAGTATTTTGATAAAGTCGGAAGGTCTATCTTCCTCCAGTGCTAAGTAAATACAGAATTGCTACTCTCTAAACAAACTACCCTTAGACAGAGGGCGGAAAAAGTTTATCCGGTGACACTGAAAGAAGAATACAGTGTGAATTATTCAGTAATGCTAGGTAAACAGATGCTGGAAACAGTCCATTTGGTGAAGGAAACCACTGAACGTCGCTACTAACAAACAGAATGTGAAGACAGGACAAAACAATACGCAATACTAAAAAAAAAAAAAAAAAAAACCACGGCTCGACATCCAGACGCCCTTTACAGACCATCTTATAAACGGGATGTAAATAATAGACCTCAACAGGAGGCTCCTTTCATAATTCTTATTATTCCATTTTACTACGCAATAGACTGATATTAATTTACTACAGAACTAATTACTTCATCAGTTTGGATATATCAGTGTGGATATTGTTGTTGGAGTGCACCACCAGCATGTAAGTGAAATACCCTGGAGTCATTTAACAAGCTGCAGACCGTCAGTCAACCGACCTTCCATTCCGCCAGCCAGCCAATCCATACTGCGTTTGATATCAACAACATCTTAACTTCTTGTGCAACAACAAACAAGGGCAGTTTGATGTCATTTTAACGTCTTCAAAGTCACCGGAATTTACTGCTAAGGTTTTTATTCTGCAACTGGTGTGAAAAATGAAGCCCGAACACCTTCATCTCGTTCAGTTTGCAAACATTATATCGGAACTCATTATCGGAATCTAGCCTCACTTAGCTGGATTGGAAAGCACAAACATTGGTTTTAAAATAACACATGGTATTTACCAAATCAGTGATAATCTCCGACTTTCGCTTTCTCATCTGTTTTACTATTTGTAAAATATCCACATCACTATTTGTCTTCATCTCTTCAATCACCACACATGATGTACAGAACAAACCACTTCGAGTGAACCCGTCCCTGGAAAGATTAAAGTATTATCAGGATTAATCTGTTCAGCCCTTTGCCTCAAACTATAGGCCTGTTAGCATCTTGCCCTGTATATCAAACAAATTTTGAAGAGTATACCATGAATAACTATCTACCTGCTTTGAGAACATATTTAGTCCAATGTTGTGTGCTTTCTGTAAGGGATACAGTTGCCAAACTACGCTTTTGAAAATAACTGAAGATAGGAGAAAAACACTTGATCAAAATAAATATGTAGCCGATATAATGATGGACCTGTCTAAAGCTTTCAATTCACTTTCTCATGACATCCTCATTCGAAAACTGAAAGCTTACGGCTTGTCTCAAAAGGCAATACACTTGTTAAAAAGTTATCTGAAAAATAAGCAACAACGAGTAAAGATTGGCAGCTGTGTTAACACGTGGGGGCGTGTCTAAAGGGGCGTGCCCCAGGGGTTCATAGTTGGGCCGATCATTTTTAACATTTTTGTTAAATGATCTTTTCTTTTACAGGACAAAAAGCACCATCTAGGACTTTGCTGATGATAACACCTTGTCCTTCAGTGATCAAAATTACGAAAATTTGTTAAAGACACTCACGCAAGACTGTCTGACAGTTACTAAATGGTTCAAAGCAAATCCAATGAAAGTAAATGTGAACAAATTCCAAGCTGTAGCTTTGGGTGGGAACACAAAAAGAAAGTGTTTGTCTGTAAACATAGATGGTATTAGCATTAACGTCGAGGAAACTGTCAAACTATTAGGTGTAAATGTAGATTACTTGTTAAATTTTAACAAGCATGTGTCTAAAAATTGTAAAAAAAAAAAAAGCAACTCAGCAATTAGGAGCTAGCCTTGAAGAGGTTTGGACACTGTTTATGTATCAAATCTAAACTTAACATGTATCATTGCTTTATTTTATCCAATTTTAATTTCTGTCCTCTCGTATGGCACTTATGCAGCAACTAAAATTTGGAATATTCTTCCAATTTCTTTTCGAAAATGTGAAAATTATAATACTTTTAAGCAAATGGCATCTAAATGGAATGGATCAGAATTTACATGTGCTTTTACATGTAGTTTTTTATAGAACAGATATTTCTAATTGACTGCGTCCTGGTTTAGTATGTTTGTCTGTGGTTGTAACGTTATTACGATGGGCGTATGTTCATGAGTAATTCGATGCTGATTAAAACTCGTCTAACATCATTCATCCAGGAACTGCCAACACTCGGACTTCAGAAACACACAATGCAAGGGAGCTTATCCAACCTATGGAAAGACAATATTATATAATAGGAACAATTCTGTAACAGTTTCGTTACTCGATTATTTATGGGATTTCATTGATATGACGACAAACCATGCGATTCCGTGGGCAAAAAAACTGGAAACACAGCCAGAGAACCAGCCAATATACAAGTATGCTGCAGGTTTGAAAATGGTATTTAATCTGTTGTCTGATCGAAAAAAATTTTCGAGAGCTGACAAATGATGATGCTCCATTCTCAAACAAGGAGTATTTGTTTGAGGACGTATTTTTGACTAGTCAGAACAAAACAATTTTGCCGGAGAGAAAATTATTCCACAGTAGGCATACCTGATACACACAGATATTGGTGATTATACAATGCAAGACACTAGAAAAAAAAAGCATTCCAATTGCCCCTTAGCCCAAGGGCACTTTGAACCTCCTGTAGATACCAAGTAATGTTGAAAATGGTTTTGTCACTATTATAACTAAAGATTAGTTTGAAAACTGAGGTTTTGTCACTATTATAACTAAAGATTTGTTTGAAAACTGAGGTTTTGTCACTATTATAACTAAAGATTAGTTTGAAAACTGAGGTTCTGTCACTATTATAACTAAAGATTAGTTTGAAAACTGAGGTTCTGTTACTATTATAACTAAAGATTAGTTTGAAAACTAAGGTTTGACGTTCCTGAAAATACAGCCATTATTCACAAAAATAAAAAACCAGGCAAAAACAAGGCATCAGTTTGAAGGCTTTCAGGCTTTTTTATCTTTATTTTGGATATAGTTAATCGTTTGTTTAAGCAGCTCATACTTTGGTCTGAACCACTTACATGCAGTGTACAATGACCGGATGTTTTCCAGTGTTATGTAGAATCTGGTCAACAAAAGTGATAGCGGATTCTATCAAGCTCTGTGGGATTATATCCGTCCAAAACTTACACCGGAACTGCTTCACTGAAAGACTTTCGTCCTGTATTGTGTAAAAAAAAAAAAATATTGATAAGCATTTTCTTAACGTTTATAGACATCGTTTAAGAAGATATCGTTTAAGAAAATATGCACTGCTAAGTGTGCTCAATACTATTACACTTATATGACTTATATTAGAATTTCCACTGACAAGCTTAACATTATAGAGTAAGGTGAGTTCTCCAAAGAAGCACAAAAAAATTAATATTGGCTCAATGCTGATTAAAACACTTCTAACATCATTCATCTAACGCCATAAAATTCCCTGATGATGCTTTGATAATAAACAGAACTATTGAGTCAATATAATTTTTCGTCTTTCTTTGGAGTAGTCACTTTACTCTATTATATGACTTATGTATTCCAACTATAAAAACTGTCAAACACAATCATAAAATGTGAAATAATTGATGATGTTGGACCACCATTTCTCAGTAAATACAGCCTGATTATGCTTGATAGATGCTACCCTTAGTCTCACCGCTTTGTAGAAAGCAAACAAGATTTTTATTAAAGAAGTATTGCCGTCACTGAATGATCTTTCGCAAAAGAACCTCAGACGAAACAACACAATATCATTCTTTTCAAAGAAAATTATTTTGATAATTTAGGCAAAACAGCCCCATGGGATTACAGGCTTAGTGATTAAAAAACACATTAATCAAAACTCAGGCATACTTTATTTAATGTTAAGACACGAACATTGCCTTAGTTATCAAAACCCGAAAATGTAAAGTGTTATAACATACGGTGCCATTATATTTGAGATCATATGTCCAAATATGGAAATCCTCTCTGATGGTATCTTTATCAGTTAGAGTGACGTCAAAGGGCCCGAACTGCGCATGCTCGTTTGGCCAATATATACCCACAGTCTATAAGAGAAGTTTATGTGCGTATGAATTGCAAAATAAGGACTAAATATTTTTAAAGATGGTTTAAAAACAAACGTCAAATATCATAAAAGGATAGAAAACTTGTTTAAGTTGGCTATGGATAAAATTAATGAAAGAAAAGTATGCTTCTATTTTTATTTGCTTTATTTCGTTAGTTGTACCATTTATGAAACGTTTTCTCTTCATTTAAACGATATATACTGGATTCAACACTACTTGTATGTTGTACAATATCACATAAAACAACCTCTTGTCATTGCGATCACAACACTGCCTTCACAGTGGTTGTAGTGGTAAAGTGGTGATTCTGCTGAAGCCATGTTATTTTACGGAACCGTAGCTTCAAATAATTAACAGTCATGCTGAGCAGTCAAGAAAGAATTTTATGGTGTATATGAATGAACAAACTAACACGATCAAGATCGTCTTCATTATTGAGCATAACAATTGTTTCCACAGAGTGATCATAAACCAAACGCCAGAAATCCACCACTGTATTTGTGAGGGGC
>JARFOD010119869.1:0-14629 GCA_031763545.1 Mopalia muscosa | reverse complement strand
ACATCACAAACAAATCTGCTTCCCGTTACCCTTTAGCTCTGAGAACACCAGGGCAACAGGAAGCAACCTCTTTTCTCTCCTCTTACGATCGACCGAGGAAGCCGAGAGAGTATTCTGCAGGGTCATGGCGCACCCGCTCCTTCAGGGCTCTAGAGGAACAATGACACTCAGTAAGAATAAAGGCACTTCACACTTACACTTGTCTCGATTTGACTATGTGGTGTTAGGTTACACCGCCGTCATGTAAGTAAAATGCTCTTTAACAAGGTATTAAACACCATGCCATTAATCAAATAAGCTTTACATGGCTGTTATGACTTGAGAAAAAAAATAATCATTGGAATTTCTTCTTTACTTCTTGAAAGTAGATTACCATTGAAATCTTCCAAATACCAAGAATTAACCAATAACTGGTGGAAATGACCTGTCCTCGGTATAATGAAAGTCTAAGAACCAAGTCACGTCTCTTGTTTATTTTTGGGGTGATCGAGTACCGAGCTCTGTAGACAGCGAATTGAATTTCCGACAACGTGTCACAATAAGCCAAATAAATTTTTTGAATCCAAGAAAAAAGCATTAAAATTAATTAACAATTTTTTTTTCTTCGCTCAATAGGTATTTGTTAAACTTTTTGCTTTCTCGAATCCGCTGAGCTCTTATTTGCACTATAGTAGTCCTAATTGGAATACTGTCACCACATTGACCTTTATAACGAGGTCTTTCTTACGAATAACGAAACATGATGACTCTTGTCTTGTTAAGTCTCTTATTATGCCAATATTCTGAATAATGCGGTATTTTATTTTGTTGATGAACTGATACAGTATTATTCTTTATAAAGCAAATTTTGATGCTCAGATTTTGGAGCTGTGCAGGGTACTTCGACATTATACATAAATATAGATAACCCCGGCGACTGGTGGTAAGAGTGTCCGCCTACTAATCCTTCGTCGATGTACCACTCACTGGTACGAGCTCGCTTGTCGACCATCGGGTATATACACTTGAGTATGAAGTTAAACTCTTCTCAAACAAAGTATATCGGAACATCGACTGGTTCTGTTAGTGTCCACCTATTAGAACTTGGGGGTAAATTGATGCATTAATGTAGAGTAGTTTGATGTGACATGATGTGACTTACACAGGCTATATTACGCAAACACTTGCATTACACAAAACAACGTTACCGTCCAAAAAGGTATTGAAGCTTGAATCACAGTTTAATATAAAGTTATTCCGTTTGCACAACGACGTATTGTAAATAGACAGAAGCGTTCCGTGAGGGTTATTTAGATAAAACTTTAAAGAAACTCGACCAGATTTATTTCCCAACTGGAGCTGGTCATGTTACATCTATTATCAGTTCCACGTGTGAACGACACGCACAGGGTCAAGGCCGTTTGTTGACCGTATATATTAGTAAAGTATGCCGTAGACTGCTTTTGTCACAAAAAAGGCTTTTATTGGATTTTTGTCCTGTTATCCACCAAACGGTGTTGCGACCCAGGTTCATAGTGTGCGCTTGCTAATCCCACTCCAACACAGGATCGAGTCCGTCGGTCGACCATCTAGCATATGAGGCAGTCGCATGATGTGGCTCTGGCAATCGACTGAGTGTTTTGTAAGAGACCCCCTCCCACCCACACCGGTTGTCCACAATTATGCGAGGAACAGTATGTATTGGACACTCCATATAAGTGAAATAACCTTGAGTAAAACCCAATCAAACAATCAAACAAGTCCAATGCAAAGTTGTTGTATAAGTGAAATAGGCCTTAGAACAATTTTGAACCCTACACAAATAAATATTTACGCTGTGTATATAATTCTTTCCTTTCTTTTTATTCTCATTTAACATAGATTCTGGCGTACCAACAGTTCTTGGTTGTATATACTTGTAGCATACGGCTATGAGAACTTCGTACGTTTTCAGGAAATTTAACCTTTAAGAACACAGTTGAGGAATTCCATTTATATTATTCAAGCTATTGTCACGTTATATTATTAGATTCAAGGTCAATCTTAGAACTCTACATGGATCTTTCAGTTTGGTATATTATTAACATACCGTCAGTCGTTTAATCACTCCACGTTTTTATCATAAAAATATTGGTGTCTATGGAAACGATTTGCGTGCCTGAAAACATGTTATTCCACAATTCGAATAGGAATAAACCAACCAAACCCAAAATGTAGGACTTGCAGTTGTTTTTGTGATAAATTCGGCATGTTGTTTGTTTTTTGTCATTATAAAACTCATAACCTAATTGTGTGATTCGCATACACGGTCACACGTATTGGTAGATTTACATAACCACATTAAGGATAATGTTTTTCAAATTTAAAAATCACGCATAAAAAAACAAAGAATCCAACAAATTTTTTACACTGAAGAATGCTTTGTCATTTGATATTAGCTCCTTCAGTTCTTATTTTTGTATCATAGTTATAAAATAACCTAACTGGGATAACAACCAATTGTTTTCTCGAGACGGAAATGCTTTAATTATAGGGGACAAAATGTCAAAGTATAGGACAATTAATGAAATATTCACTAGAGACGGGATGGCACTGTAGAGGGGACAAAAGGCATACCGTGATCTCCAACCAACTGAGCTGGGCTATAATAACTCATCCAATGTTACACAGAAACCATTCCGCATAATACCATTATTTGAATTACAGCTATCAGAATTCCACAGCATTTATTCGCATGGTAAATTAAATTCCTTAATTCTGTTGAAACAACAATAAGTGAAGACTAAGCGTTAAATAGGGCATATGGAACCGTTGTCAATGGGAGAGCTCAAAACGTGTCTGGTTTAAAGGAACAGCTGTTGTGGGCATCAGAGATAAACTTTAACATTGACACACATTACCTCATACGGACATCATCTAATTTGACACGACTGTTTGCTGTAAAACTTGGATGGTATCGACTCAACCATGGTAATTTATTGAAATGTTGGGAATATTCTTTAAACAGGAAATGGGCCCGCGGCCGTGTCTCAGTGGTAGCAATAGCGGTTCCTGACCTGAACATGCTTCGATTTACCGTTTACGGGGTTCGAGTCCGCCTTTGACTCTCAGGTATATGAGCGAGTCACATGTTGTGGCTCCGGCAATCGCGGGGTTGGTTTTTACGAGGTTTCTCGGTTTTCCATCGTATTTCGAAAAGGAAGAGTTGGAGAAGGCAATCCGTCGGCAGGCAATAAGTCGTCATGTAAATGAAATATCCTTGAGTATGACGTTTCACCATAATCAAACAAAGGAACGAAACATACAAGTATAGCAGTGTCTGCCATATACGCTGTAAACAAAATTGTAGCATAGTTAAGAGCGATCCTTTAACAAACACTGGACTGATTTCCAAAATTATTTACTGCTAAGTATATCATATACAGGAAAATCAATCCGAGGATAAAACCGTCTTAATGTATGTAAAATATACAGATCGGCTTTAGTTTAGTTCTTCGACCCTACTCAGATGTTATCGAGAGGAAAGCACTGCAATTTACTTAGTTACTCGGACCAATTTAATCCTCCTTGTTCCACTTTTCCCCTGCATTAAAGTGTCAAAATTCTGCCCAGAGCTGTGATAAATTATCAAATCAATCCGCCGGATTTCAGCGAAGTATGAGATGCAGTCGACAAGGGAAATTAATAATTGACTGCCTGGGATAATAACTGTTCCACTCAGTGTGATATATTGACTACATACTAAAATACTCAATTTAGGGTATTAAATTGAATTATAACCCGATGACATAAAAAGACTTAGATAATGATTTTTGTTCTATTTGTGAAAGACAAGTGTGGACAAACATTCTTAGATATTGGTAAATATTTAAAATTTGGTCTTCTCTTCTTTATAAATATTGAGCGTGAAGACGGGAATATAAAGTAGTTTGTTTGTTTGGTTTTAATGGGGCATGCAGCTCTTACGAAGAGTCTATTCGCCCCAGATATATTTATAAAGCAGTTATTTTGACTTAGTTGATTTTATATTGATGGAGCTAGGGGAGATACGAAACCATGGATATAATTTTGGTCGTTTTTTTTTTGCTTTCGATTTTTTTTTAGCTCATACGATGTGTATAGAAAATAAATAAGGGCGGCATTTTGGGCCACCGTTAGGTTTGATAAAACATCGTTGTTGACATGGTTGTATTGTATTGCTAATGCTTACGTTTGTTGAAGGGTAATCTGGATTAAATAATTCTTTATGGCGGTACAATGAGACAACTAACCTGTAATATTGCTATATGAGTAGTAATATTTTTCAACTTTCATTACCAAACATGAGATAAATTGAAACAGAAAGAATACATGTTAGCTGACTTGACCGACTCCCACCTACCAGATCGTGACAACCTTCTTCCGGAAGGAAGCTTCGCAGTAAACGAATACGTCTAGTTCCAAAATAGCCAAGTAAACATTTTCTTTGAGATTTGGCCAGCAGATTTAGTTCGGTCACTTATCTCATCCTGGCTCGTCAGCGTTCCCCAGGTATATTATACTAATGTACTACAGTCT
Source organism: Mopalia muscosa (assembly GCA_031763545.1). Classification (NCBI taxonomy): domain Eukaryota; kingdom Metazoa; phylum Mollusca; class Polyplacophora; order Chitonida; family Mopaliidae; genus Mopalia; species Mopalia muscosa. Next base: position 10,093 of record JARFOD010119869.1, on the reverse strand, counting down.
AGTAGTTTTAGTGATATATACTTTTATCCAGAGATGAGTTGCTTAAGTTAGTACAGTCTACTACAGACAGCTTTAGTTTGACTGCCTGGTATGGAAGCAGACGCTTTTGGAATAGCGGATTTTAACGATTCTTCCCCAAATATAACTGCTACTGCTTCACTAGCTTTTCAATGTTTAATGTGAATTTTTTTTTGATAAATTGTGTGACATGAGTCCCCTAATACGGATAAATATTTATGTGTGATAAAATATCTTTAACACAATATTTAGAATTTTTATATCCAATTTTGAAATATTTAATATATCGACATATTTAGTATTTTTAACACTTATGTAAGTCGTACTCAGTTCATTTTATTTATCTTTTGGATGTTCAGCAAGGGGGATTGTTTTAGAAGTGATCATTGAATATGGATAAAAATAATTAAATTGTAAACATATTCCGACCACACCGTAGCTGAAATTTGGCTGAAAGTGGCGAAATCAAACAATTTGATCAAATGTATAAAATGTAAGTTTAATTTAACGCTTATGCACAGAATAGGACAAACAAGCCTCGTTCTCGTCTACCTGATTTCCGGTTACCTCGCGGGTGGTTGGAGGCAGCTTTATGTTGCCCTGGTGTTCTAAGAACAAAAGTGAAACAGGAAGCCGATCTGCTTTGAAGTGTCTGTATTGCGTCCTGTTATTATCCTGTATGTGTTGCCTGTCGTGTCTAGGGTGGATCTCTTCACCCATTGGGCTGGCACTTCGTCATGTAAGTGAAAACCCTTGAGTACGACGTTAAACACCAATCAAACAATAGTTTAAACTCTCTCTTTCGAATGCCGATCTTGCAGAGCCGGATATTGCTTTTGCTGTTGTGTGCAGCTGTAGGTTTGGGAGGGGGCACTGACCTCTTTTTAACGTTTGATTGATGCTAGAAGAAGACATTATATAGACGGTATCAATAAGTGGGCAGAATTACGTGACCTATTGCAGATCGCATGGCGTGATTTAAAGGTCAAAACGACAAAAACGTCTAACGATATTTGTCTTTGGCCCGCGAATACAATTTCGTTATCATTAATTATATATTTTCATAGATCTGAGAATATTATAATAAAGTTGATATCAAATCATGGTTTATATACTGACGCATATACCGTTGCAATCCATCACATATGTAATAAACCAACACATAATATAACGTAAATTTCTATGTAAGCATTATGAGTATGTGTTGATGATAATTTACGGCACGCTGGTTCTATATGATTTAAGCGATTCTCAGGTTATATTATAATCTAAGCCAATCCAATAACGCTACATGGAGCTTTCACTGTGGTATTAATATCATACCGTCATTCGTTTAACAACTCCATGGCTAATCTATTTCCATGTTTATATCCAAATATATTGAATCTCCCAGCATTTGATGAAGGTATTTAACGACGCTCTGGTCAAGATAATGGCTATTGTAGAATTACAGGGGGTAGGTGTTGTCTCCAGAAACTGCAATAATTATTAATATTAGAGGGAACCTTAAGCTGCTATAAAAAATTGATATATATGAGCTAAAGGTAATACGTCGCATATAATGTGTAGACGAGGTATAGCAGGTATTAAGCAGAACAATTTTTTTTATTTGGGTTTTACGTAACGTAAGTGTACTTAACGTTTATGACAACGGCTGGTCCATTTCACACTGTGCCTTTATACTTAAACACGGTGGAGAACCGAACGGAAACCCCCCAGCGACTTCCGGAGCCATTCACTAGTCTTCCCTTCTCCATAACTTTGACGCTTTTCTGGCTACTGGTTGGGTTTCTATTTTCCAGACAATCTGCTCTTTAGTCCTATCCAACTAGAAACTCTGATATAAATCTTTACAGACCTGTTCTCGATTCTAACATTTCGTTTTACTCTCTCTCTCAGAAGCAGGGCCTGGAGAATGGAATAGACTGCCAAATGAACTTAAAATAACTTTATCTATGTCTTTATTAATGTCTAATCTGAAGGATCGTCTCTGCAAACTAATAAGGAACATGGTCTTATGCAAGAAAACTAGCGATCTCTGCCATACTTGATATGCATTTCTCATTATTTTGTCCGGGGTTATGTCAAGGCTTGAAAACGAGCCTAATTTTTTTCATCTTGTTTTCGGGTGTGTGTGCGTATGTGCGCGTATTTAACTGAATACTACAAGATACAAAAGTCTATTTTATATGTTGTTTCTATTTATCCACATGGTTGTCACGTAGATATGCCAATCACTTTTTAAGTTGCATCAATGACTCTATCATTATCAAACAAATGTTATGTTCACAACAAACCGTCTGTCTAGACGTAGAACAAGTCTATGTAGACATTACTAACGTTATCACTTGTAATTTGCACCATTATTCACTATTTTTTATGGTTAATAAATACTTAACTCGACTCAACAGTAGTTATATACAAAGAATCTATTTCTTTTGTAATCAAGTAAATTCAAGGTAAATATATATTTGTTTGTCAGAATCAGTTTATATGCGCAACCCAAAGGGTAAAAAGCACTTGGTAATTTCTTTATTTTATAATACCTTATTTTATTATGGCTACGTAGACCTGATATAGTTGTTCAGCGAACCACGTAAAACTATGCCCCTTTCACAACACCACTGTCCTGTCTCCCAATCAAAATCTGGATAACACAAATGTGCGGTGTGAGTTGCATCCATGCTTGTTCCCAGGATAGGCACAATAAAAGTCCCATCCAATAGCCCACAACTCTTGGAAATCAGGTGCGTGCTTGTTCAATAAATCGTTCCAAGGTATGTGATAAACGTTTTTGTCAGTTCTACAGCTAGTGACAATATAATTTCATATTAATAATTTCCAGCCGACTGATGGAATGCCCGTCAATATCGCTACACAAATATATCGGTTTCTCATGGTGAAATTGTTACAAACCAGCCAAGCGACAAGAATCAACATTCTTTGCCAGCGGGCGTGTCTTTGTCTTTCGTTTGACATCTTTATTGGTCAAAAATTATATCATATCGGTAACTTCTGTCGTTTCTAGCATGCCATAAACAGGCTGGGTTGGTACTCGACATGACACTATTACGTTGGGAACAGTTTGTGATCTGGAGTGTTTGATAAACATGGAATATAATTTGCTCCCTTGAACATAAATTATTTAAGCAAATGTGGAGGAATAAATTCATAAAGTTGTACATCGGGTGAACCCAGAGCCCACACAATATAATTCACCATACCGAAATTCACCTGTTGCATGCATGTTGCCCTGTGCTCTCAGTGTTAAAACGCAACATGAAGCTGATATGCTGGTGTTGTCATGGAATAAACTGACTGTGTCTAGTTATAGTCCTGTGTTGGTTTTCGTTTTAGTTGACAGTAGGGTTAGGTGTGGTTTATCCTCCCGTTGGATCGGCGTTAATCCCGAATCAAACAAACCACTTGAAGTGAATCTAATATCTGAGGTGTTCAACCCACATTTTAAACCCTGTCACGAGCAATCGGTTAAGGTGTTGCAATGCGTCTTGGAATTGAGCGTAACAGCTGACTTTTTCAATAAAATCAAGCCGTGAATCGATTGTTTTAGAGTTATATTATTTGTTTTAGTTAATATGTTTAGCTGTCTCTGCACGACACACATCTAACCCATTGACTTGCAGCACGGTACCGTAGACAATGCCGTGAAATCCTTTTGTGAAACAGTACGCAAGTGGATGCATCTTACCATTGTTTGGTAGAATGACGGCATATATAGCTTGAACACACATAGACAAGCAATTAACGATTTTAACAGAATCTATCAGATAGGCTTAGAAACCCACCAGTAGCGTCATCTCATCCATTATTACGTGTAATAAGGCGTTTGACGAAACCACCAATGATAGGGTCAGTATTATATCAAATACCATGTACAACAGGTTTGCAAGCAAATGTAATCGATCATCGAAGACAGGTTTACAAGCAAATGTAATCGATCAAGGAAGACATTGAAATATAGGTACGATTAGTGTTTCTTTGTTTCATTGGTATACTTAAGACTTCAACATAAACTGCTTCAGATATTGAAATTAATTCTCGACACACAGCTAGCTTTCACAATAAATGTCTTGATACACGGGGTCATGTAGGCATGTTTGTGTTGAGGTTGATGGTGGTGTTGATCACTATAGGGAAAGTTATTACAATGATGGACAGACAATTATCATAGGCTTCACGGCAATTGGTTAGCGTATAAAGTCTATAACTGACCAGATCCTTCACGATCAGCCAGTAAGTAGACAGTTGGGTCTGATTACTAAAACTCTTATATAAACCCTTATATAATCGGATTAAACCAGCAATCCAAAATGGTAGATAAATAAAAACACATCCTCTCTTAGCTAAGCGATCTATTCGAAGCTTCTCAGCCCTTGGTGAAGTGTGTTTATGAAAACAGAATACACAGGTGCGCCCTCCGGTAATATTACCGTAAAGGGCCACACACACAAGGCACTAAAATGTTAAGTGTTTTGGGTTGAAAAAACAAAACAAATCTTCCTACATACTCAATCAAGCTAAGAAGGTCATAAAGTGTTATGTGTTTTGCTTTGAAATAGAATAAAACCTTCCTTCAGCGCTATGTTTAGAGAACAGGTATAATATTGTGGTATAGTCCTTTTTTCAGAGGAAAAGGTAAATTCAGAATCGAAGTTTGTTGATCGTTTCGCTTAGAAGCGTCACAGCTTTAAAAAAGAGCACCGCGTCTTAGTAGTGTATTACAGCCCCGGATAACAGACGATTTACGAATTTAATAGTGCACCAATTATGTCATGTCACGTCACCTGTTGTCACGTCACCTAACAAGTGCTAAAGTAAATCCAGATAAAATGTAACGGTTGTATTTCGCTTTAAGCTACAGTTACCAAACTGAAATTAAATGGTCGAAATCGCCAGGTTTGAAAATCTAGCTTCGCAGATTTATATCATGGTCAATAATGGCAGAGAAGATTGCAGCTTTCTTCTTCTGAAAGACAAAATATATGACCCGACACCACGAAACGAGTGGTATGTTGCACATGTAGATTTTGATCTCCAGATTCAGTAGCAGGAAAATTCTGAAAAATAAAATTCCTTCGTTTATTATTTATCTACACAGTTATTTCGAGCAAAATCCAATTTGAGATATGAAACAGCTTGTTTTATTTAGCAGATGCATTGAATGATATTCACAGCAGTAATGTGCACAATATCGCTGATCCCAGTTTTGTTTAACCCCCAAAACAGATTTTTGGTAGATTTCATATCGACAACTTGTAAGTTGTTGTTTTTTTTTTTTAAATTTTTATTATTTTGAGTAGCAAAAGTATCTGTATTAAAACTGTAATAATTCCGTTAATTTTGGGTATAATTTCCAAAATTTGGTATCATTGGAAAGCTTCAACACTCTGCTTTCCTGTGGTGTATGTAACTCAATTATTGAATAGTGCGACATTTCGCGACGCATTTCGTGGCGTCAAGTCACATATTTTAGCAGAGTAGGGCAGTCATCGGACAAACCTATAAGCTTTTACATTTTGTAATGTCTGAGACATCTGAACCACGTAAATAATGGTAATTTGCCTAAATCAGCCACAGGTCTTTGTCCACGTTCAGTTCCTTGTTCACAAACAATGGACCATTCCCGTCAACAGTGAATTATCCTTCCCAAAGTACCATGGTTAACCACAACTCGTGTCCTAAATCTCATTTATATTTTCTGTATAAGGATATTTAAGGGCTCTTTGGTACTTCAGTTTATATCCCGCGTTTCCCATTGAATCCAATTTTCGTCTCGCCAATTCTGTGCATAATCGGAGCCAAGGTGGTCATATACGGGACTTTCTTGCCTTCCGGCTGCATTAATACACACTTATCTGTCAGTGTGGCCCAGATAGACTACTACTCTATATTCCGTAACTCATCCGTATATATGTACTAATTGAATGGTTCATCTGTAAAGCTCCAGTCTAGTGTAAAGATCGGTAGATTTATATAAAAGCTTATAATCCAAATATGATATATGTTCTAACGTCCCTGACGGATTCAGGCTGAATACTGTATTGTTCTTACATTCATTAAATTTTCAGAGAAAAATCTGTTAATTTGTGTATCCTAGGGGAGTAGACTTTTCTCTAAAATTAAGTTGAATGTTAGTTAAATACTGCTTTTATATTCCCTGCCAAGGAATATTGTACTTTCTATAAGTGTTCTGCATGTAATATACATTTGATTTTTTTACAGACTACCTTAATGGCGAAAGTAACCACAACTGATGAATACCACATACCTTAATGAACGACTTCCTTCTCACACACTAGATGCGGTATAATATAGGTTGGCGTTAAGACATGTAAACGTTTTTTGGTGTGCATGAGAAAATGGTAACGTTCTTGTCTATTTATCTGTTACACGCAGTGATTCTGTAATACTTAAAAACGAAAGGAAATGTCGAATCTGATGTCTGCGATAACCATAAACTCCTGTTGTTTTACAGTCGCGGTGACGCGCAGTGCCAAAGATAACCAGAGCATGTTTCTGGGCCACTTGTCGTTTTGGTGGAATGTTAGTGTCAACTTCAACATACGAAGTGAATCATTTACCAAAATGATATACTGCATTTTGACGAACATATGAAGTGTTCAAAAAACGAATATTAATTTATCTTAACACAGACAGCAGACGTCTGCTGCTATCAACACCACTAGGGAGTGTAAATTGGGACAGTTCGTGACCAGTGAACAGTGCACGTTATACGGGTTTTATATCCTGTTGCCCTATACTGATCGTAACCATATCACCCAAAACAGGTCTTTACGAATTAATGGAGTGTCTTTTCCTTTATAGTCAATGATTAAAATAAATAAAAATAAAAACTAATTGCGCAGTGCAGCCTCCGGTGTAAATATTAATGTCCACATTCCGCTCACTGACGAATGAAGGCGTTAATTTACCAAAATAATGTTCTCGCCCGAGTAACCACCAACTATCGTCATATAAGTGAAGCTCTGTTGAGTACAACATTAACTATCAATGAAACACAATCTCTTTCTTCAAAATTTTCCCACGCATATCGATTATGTTTGTAAAACAAAAAAATGATGTTAAACTTTAAACATACTCTTCTCAAGATCAAAAATATCCAATTTGGTAAAGTGTGTTTAAAGTGATACCGACAAATGATTAGAATTGGCATTTTTAAATCTGTCATAGAACGAACGCCTTGATGCTAGACTATCATTAATGAAAGATCTTGACATCGATCTTTGAAAGATTTTGCATGTTGTGGATAATTTTGAGAACTTCCAGATATATCCAACGAAAATGAAAATTGACAACATAAGGTTTGTCAGCCGACAGATTTATTTTTTCTCAGCGGTTTCGTCTTCCAGAAGAAAAGTTCAATGAACTCTGCCATTGTTAACAATAAATAAGTCCACTAATTAAATCTCAACACCAATTGATATTTAAGCCCAGCGATTTGGAGGATTTAAAAAAGGGTCAATCCTAATCACCTTATCCTACCTTTGTTACATGTGGCTTACTTTTTATCAGGGTTTTTGTTTTTGCACCAGAAAGGTCAAGACATAAAGATGAACTGTCACTTGTTTTAGAAGTCCATAATTGATATACTACAAGAATTGTGAATCGTCTGTCGTCTGAATCTTTAATCGATTGGCAGGACACGATATTTTTTTAAAGCTGTGACGTTTCTGTCTATGAAAAACGCCAACTTGGAGCTTTCAACTCCGACTTTAACGTTATATGTTGCTAAATTGACGTTTAAGCAGACATTTTCATTTATTTGTTCTTTATCATTGCAGATTATTTTGATGGGAATAAGGTTAAAAACTATGTATGCACAAACCGATTATCATCATAGAATTTCCATACAAACACATACCAGAATAAAGTTTACCAGATGCATAATTAAATTTTTCATACATATAGGAAGATTATCTCACAGAAAAGTTTCCATATAATTATTTATTTATTCACGTAAACATTATCCCAAGGATTATATTGAAAGGATGTTATTCCTTATGCAATATATAAAGCACAATGCGTATTTAAATACCTGTTCTGAATACATCTGCTCTGATTTCTAATAATAGCGCACCTGTGAAAGCTCTGAAATAAGCAATACTAATCAAGTTGAACAAAATTGTGAAATCCTCAGGTGTGACGTGGTCTCGTTTTAAGGAAATAGAAATAAATTTTAAGCTGCACCACATGTCGCTCCATTTTAAAAATGAAAAAAATACCAAGCTGTGACACGGTCTCAAAGTAAGGAACTATTTATAAATAAATACAAAGCTTCATTGCATGTCGCCGTAAGCTCTTTTAAAAAAATATGTAAGAAGTTTTTGCCATTTTACCGAATGAGACAAGTGTCTGAGAAAATTCCTGTCAAGAACCCCAGGATTAATTAGGTAGTATACACTTTACAACTCTGGAAATTGAGGATTATGTGACTGTATTTTGTAGACACGAAGGCCACACTCGACGCACATAGGGAAATTGGGAAACGTCTAGCATGCTACGGCGGGAGCTTTATCAGTTTCTGATAAACCGATTGCCATCATCTCCAAAATGTACAGTTTGGTTGTGAAACGTATGTCCAAAGCCTCTATACATTGAATAATGGATGAGATGACGTCCTTGGTGTATGGTTGAACCAGTCTGATTTACGCTCTGTTAGAATCGTTGTTTATTCAGATTTGCTGATTGCCATATAAATTGACAATGCCTAAATCCTCATCTACATTAGATATTGATTTTTTTTCCAGTTGTTTTCTTATTTTGATTAATAGATGTTACTTTTCTAGAAGTCGACCAATATGACTCTAAATGAGTTCATTTGAACAATAGGCCGAAGATTTGAGTGACTTTGCTACGAAAGTTACCCAATTATTGACCCCTGGATTCTCAACAAGTCATCTGGGGTCACTTATTGTCCCTGTTACTTACCATAAAGATTAATCTTAAGCCTAACTATCATAGATGTCTTTTGAATTATGCCTTTGATCCATCTTCAGTGATACTTTCTTATATAGAAATAAGCCACCATGTGATAATCGGCTAAAGCGAAATTCTTGTTACTATCGTATCATCGCTGCTCTCGGCCACGATAGATGAATCATGCATCGTACATTTCGTTCGCCGGAAGCCCATTGACTTGCGCGTGCACACTTTTCCCGGGACCAGATTTACCAATAGGCATTGAATGCCATTGACCTGGGGTCCACAGGGTATTTGTGCATTTTGGACATAGGAACATGCCAACATTATTTTAAATTTGGAAGCCTACTTACAAGTTTGGCCCAGGACCTAAGTGTAAGTACATCCGCCCCTGACTTCCCGGTACTAAATTGACAAATGCGTAATGTAATCGTTTGGTTTCCAAAATGATATGAGCAGTACATTCGAGGACTTCAGAGTGGATTATTTGGACAGGTGTTCACTGTTAGAAAATATAATTTTAATGACGTGATTGCTGATCCTTTATGTACATTAAATGATTCATTTCTTATTGCTATAAATGTTAATCTCCCACGATGTCTAGATTTACTTGATCTGATAAAAGGGCAAGCAAAGCTTTGTCATTTATTTATTAATGGGTTAAAAAGCTATTAAATAACGTAGGAATGGGCTTGTTTGGCAAAATCAAGGGGAAGAAAATCCGACTAAATTTCTGTGTTTAAACAAAGGTTATTTGACATTTCTCAGCAGGACTGGTCAAGTATTATCAATTCCAGTACAAGATATGATATTTATTGTATGTATAAGTTTGAACTGAAAACAGAAAAGTATTTAACAGGGGTGGTACCAAGTAAGTTAAGATGTGATATGGCAAAAATACGGGTGGGGAATGCTGGGTTAAATGTAGATGTTGGGAGGTTCCTTAAAATCCCACACAGCATGAGAAAGTGTACTTTTTGTAATTCAAATGTTATCGAAGACCAGTATCACTTTATTATGGTTTGTTCAGCATATGTTTGTTTGTTTGTTTGTTTGTTTGATTGGTGTTTAACATCGTACTCAAGGGTATTTCACTTATATGACGACGGATTGT
>JARFOD010119858.1:0-14629 GCA_031763545.1 Mopalia muscosa | reverse complement strand
TACATGGTAACGCACAAACGTTCCTTATTATGTACTAATAAATAATAACTCAGCTGCTCTTCCTCTACTACTAACGACACTCCTTATTTCAGACATGGGTGCGTGTGCCTTCTGATCAGATTGAAATTTTGGTGCAAATGTAATTCCGTCAAATAGAGGCTGTGAAGGAGAAGTCTATACTTATTGGTGGCTTGGATGTTTTCATTTCACGAACATGCAAATGAGTTCCACTCGCGCTTTTGTTTTTTATAAGTGAATAAATGTTCCTTTTACATATGTTCAATTCTTTTTCACATATTTTTTTCACATATGTTGATTTAAACAAATTAGAATACATAAATTACAATCTTTCCACCATATGTAAAATAAACAATTTACTTCACTTATGTGAAATTCGTTTTCATGAATGAGAAAATCTGTTTCGCTTATATGACAATCTTTGACAAATAAAGTCGTTTATTTTACATTTGTGAAAAGGAATTTCACATATGTCAGTAGAATTTCACATATGTAGAAAAGATTTTTACATATGTAATAAAGAATTAAATATATGTAGATTAAAAATAGAAGTGATAAAACGGCTTGCGATGAAGGTAAGCTACCTCCTGCTAAACGCGAGGAGAAATAAGCTCATACAATGTATACATCCGATTGAGGTGGCTGCTTTAACAATAAAGTAAACTTTATTATGATCAAGTAAATAAAACGAGGTTCTTTTTAACATGCGCATGCCCGTGGCTATAATTTGCTAAAAAATGTGTTCTTGTCTCATGTTTCTTATTTTCATGAAAAGGAATTAACAAAAATATAATAATGGCATTGTTATAAATGACAAAGCCTCTTAATAGTTGTTTTTCAACTCGTATTTCCAGGTTGTTTCGATTAAATCTCCTTGGGGATCTTTTTTATTCAAATACTTACATCATTGACAACGTATTAGTGCTGTGAGAAATGTTTAATTATGTAACTAAATCTATTAACAACAATCTATGCTGTTATCACCGAAATATGAGGTTTCGTGTTCTAATTTTGTTGAGAAAAATCGGAATATTTATCTTTCTTAACTTAAAGTGGAGGTCTGGGTTGGAATAATCCCTATGTAACTCGAAAATCTGTCTTTTAACATACTGAAATAACGTGACGGAGCGTTACTTACACTCTTGCTGCAGCCTACTGGGTCCAGTTACTCAAACCCAAGATTAATCACTCATTACAGATTAAATCAGTAATCTAGGTTTAGAGCCAGTACTTCACTATGGTGTGACGTCATCTAGTCTAGGATTATAGTAAATAGTGCTGTGAACAGCTGGCCCATGTCCAAGAAGCTGTTGAACGACATTGGCGATTGACTAGGTCTTGTGACGTGTAGAAAATAGATTGCCGAGACCCGAGAAAGAGATATGATTGGTCAATGTAGGTAGTGCTCTTCTGTTCACTGTTTAAAGTCCAAACAAGGTCAGAAGGACTTTTACTGTTACTTTAACATTAAGGTAATGTTCAAGATTTCTTTGTAGTTTATATATATATGATTAATTTTTTAAAAAGATATAACCAGTTTATATATGCCTAAACTTAAAGTCAAATTGAAGTCATGGGAATAAACAAATTATTAAGATTTAATATTTCAATTCAAATAGCATTTTTGTATGTAGAAATTTATAACAAAATTTGCATTTATAATTTGTATAGTATTGTTGTCAAGTTTTAAATCTAAATCTTCGAAAAGGTCGGTTTAAAAGGAGAAATAAAAGCACTTCAGGGTTTATGTTATTTGTAAACAATATTCGAAGTTAAATAAAATTTCTTGTATCTTGTATCTTATTAACAGTTTGTGTTATTATAATATGTATTGTAATCCCAGGTATCACTATACCGCCTAACATCACATCCGAGTAAATTGACCCAAAGTGGTAGTGTGAGCCATTTTCAAAATAGATGGCAGGTGATGTTTCACAAATCAGCTCAACGGGTGAAGGAAATCACCCTTTACTTCACTGGCAACAAACGGAGACAAAGCCGGACAATGCAAAACGCAAACAAAGACCTCACAAAACATATCATACATGAGAGGACCAGGAAAACAGGTGGATAATTGCACCTGTGAAAAGAACTAGATTTTTTAACTAGCCTTAATTTTAAAACTTATCTTTTCATGTGAGAAATAAATTTTGACCAATTTAAGCCAATACTGTCCATGAGGGTATCAATGTAGCGTGATTATTAAAGTAAAGGAATTTCATGGCCAAATAGTATAGTTGCTTTATAATGGTGAAGCCTAAATTTTAAATACATATTTTTCAATCTGAGAAATAAAGCCAAGTTTGACGAACCAAGGTTTCGATGTAGTGGGATTTTATAAATGGTAGAGTAATTTTAATTAATGACCAATTGGTATAGTTGCTTTATTACGTTGAAGCCTAAATTTTAAATAACTATATTTTATTCTGAGGAATAAAGCCACGTTTGACCCATTAAAACCAGCTCTTACCATAAGGATCTCACTGTAGTGGGATTATATAAAAGTCAAGCAATTTCAGGACCGAACAGAATAGTTAGTCTCACTTATCACGTCTTTATGTATTAAACTGTTGAACTTCTTTGTCGCAATTAATTTTAATAAAAGTTTTTTGTTATGTATAACCATAACAAAAGTTTGTATTAAGTTATATGATTTATTTATTTATGTTTTTATTTTTTCATTTATTTATTTATTTACATTTTGTTATTAACTCGCCCTGTTCATGTTGGAAGTGTTTGGGTCCTTTATAATCATTGTACGGGATTATTTAGCTGACTCGTTAATTTTCTGTAACAAAAGAGTGTCATAAGTAGATTAATGACTTAATTAATTAACTAATTAGTTCACCGCCCACAACAATCACTTTAACTAGTAATATTTGTAAACTTCCCATGAAAATTAATAATTAAAAAGTGTTAAGAGAATAGGGAAACTAGTCAAATAAAAAAAACAGGGTTGTTATTTATTTGACTAACAGTAACCCCTCCCTTTTTCCCATTGTAGTTTTTGTGTTAAGCGATGATATATGGTTATTTTAGGGTGGACAGATCGTGCGCTAGAAGGCACTATCTAACGTATCTACATATCAGTGCCACGTCTCGAAATGTATAAAGACCTAAGTGTATTCTCATGAGTTAATCGCTGGGGCACGGGAGCTTCGATCGATGAATCATCCGATGATTGTCATTGTCATTTAATCTTAATCTCGAGTTGCCATGGTTGACCTAAGTACCAAGGGAGAAGGCAATTTTGTTATTTATATAATATACAGCTATATGAAAAATATATATATATCAGAACCAGGCTTTCGCATTTACTCAAGCAAAAAAAAAAAAAAAAAAAAAAGATTGGTAGTAATATTTAGATCGAAAAGATGCTAATTTAGCGTCCCTGTGTTTGTGTTTTATGTAGAGAGAAAATTGCCGTCTTCATCTGCCGTCAGCCTCTATAGCTAAGTTTGTAGAGTGTTGGGCCTGTAACCCAAAGGTCCCGGCTTCGAATGCCGGTGGAGACAAGCAATTTTTTCTCTCTTCATTTATTCAATATATATAAACTGATATATACTTGAATTTAGTATAAGATGCCAGCTTTACATGCTTTGTCATCCTGTGAGTTGTTAGGCTAATCAAACAATAACTTGTGGATATACCTTTCTTAAAAGGGATTTGCTTTTATACATTAACTCATGCTATCGATATAATACTAAAGCCCCCAAATTTATCATAAATAGTTTATTATGGCAACCTATGGAAATAGATAAATGCAACATTTTGAAATGAGTTCAGCGTATCTTTCAGTACAATGATAAAGAGGTGGTAGAAACACATAGGTAGAGTGTAAGCATATTGGTACAGTTCCGTCTCATTGATAAAAGGGGCCTCTGACTAAGGGCAGTTTGTTTGAAGAGTATCTATGCTGTCGTTAATTAGCACTGGATGAAAACTTTACTTCCAACATTATCAAAATGCTTTACATCTTGGTTGTGCTAGTGTCAATTATTGTTGGAATACACCGACGTCATATAAGTGAAATACCCTCAAAAACGGCATAAAACTCCAATCTATCAATCAATCAATACTTATGGATGCCCCCACCAACACATAAAGGGAAACAGCCGAGCTTTACCAAGACTTGAATCTAGTTGGTGTATCCCTGCAAGTCTCACTGGTGACTAGGGTCAAATTGAGAAACATGGACCTCATATTGTCAGCTACTGGCAAACTTGTTTTGTCCGGGGGCCCGGTCCATAAAGCATTCTTAGCCTAAGCTTGCAGGTATATCAGATTGAGTAACAGCTCGCTCTGCTATATCTCCGTGATTAATCTAAAATGTCGACCATGGCGATCAGTACTGAAGGTATTGAGTAGTCATGGTAATTAAGATTAACTTAGGCGAAGAATGCCTTGTCTAACTATTCCCAGGGCTCACCACGTCCTCGTTAAATTGCGAAATATGTACATTTGGTCATTTGACCAGCATAAGACCTAGCTTTATTACCCCGACAGAACTTGAGTGTTCCCAGTTAAATTGATAAACATGTATCACAGACCTACAAATGTTTCTGTATTGGGGTATAATTTCGTACTCAATGTCATTTCCCTTGTATCCGAGCGGATTTTCCATTTCACAATTTTCCTTGCTTAAATACGGCGAAGAACCGGAAGGAAACCTCATAATGACCACCCAGACTGGCGGGTGGCCACAGACAATTTGAAAGACGTGTACTCCGCGTGGAAGCACTCTGGAACCACAACGATGTCTAAAAAGCATTTTTGTTTTTTTGATGAGAGAGGTCAGTTAGAATATATAACTATCTTTTTTTACTCCTTACTCATCAATTAGTTCTGTCACATGCCGAGGATATATATATGCGTATAAAACTTCCTGAATAGAGCAGGGTATATACAGCCAATGAGGTCAATTCATGACAAACGAAGTCATTTGATTGGTTGGTTTATAGGCCCATCCTTGTACGCCTCGAGAAAGTTACCATCGTGACTGACATTATACTGCCTTGTCATTGTAAAAAAATATATAAGAAAGAATGACAAACAGGATTTTATATTACACAATTAGGAGATATACCAGTACATAATTGTAAAACGTTATATAAAACTGCATATATATCGCTGAGATATTTTAGCAAATCAGTTGCATGAAGCCGGAGAACAAAGAACAAAATGAAATTAAAAAAAACAAATATTAATTATATACAGCCAAAACATCACATTTTAAGAATCAGAAAGGTTTCAATGTAGAATCTGGGTTTATCAAACTGTTAATCGTAGATTTTCCACTGTCTTTTTTTAATGCTCATATTTGATTAAGACCGGAAGCAGTTTTACCTCCATGCCTTACGTACAGCACTTGTTATAAACCAGGACCATTTTAGATGCAGTGATATTCGGTAAAACGGCGTGACTTGTTAAGGAGTCCGCCAGACAGTTACAGCTATGCTTTGATGGCATGCAGCTGTGCAATTTCTTTTTCAAAGATACTAACAAATGTCATAATTCTTAAATAAAAATTTGTTTTAATTAAAGGTTGACCCACATAACACATTTTAAAATATTTGAGCGGCTGAGTTTTTCGTTACTCTGGATAAAATCACCCGTCTCGTGACTGCCTGGTGTGACAGTAATGGCACGGGTTTGTCCCAAAGTTCTCAGTCTGCGTTGAAGAGATAACTGGTTCTTGATGGTTACAAAATGACTACACGTTTTGATGTTTTTAATATTCGAGAATTAACTCTGTTAACAGTCATTATCGAGATTGCAACCATTTGCTTAAAATACAGATGAAATTTAAGCGAAAAAGAAATTTTCAGGGACGGGCCCACTAATGACTTTCAGGCCTTTGGTTCTCTTGGTGGCCCTGGACAGTACAATCACAAGATAACCCATCCCAATTGGGAAAACTGTACCTTGGAACTAATTAACATTAGACTCCTGTCACATTTATTCTCAGCAAATTCGCTTTCTTTGGTGCCTTTTTTTTTAAAGCTTTGTTTAGAACTATTTCACTAAGGAAAATAAAAAAAAAAAAGATAAAGCGCAAAAGGATATATTCAAATATAGTTGTACATGTACTGGTTCTCGAGAAATAGACCGTGAATAAGGGGGGTGGGGTTCTGTTTGACAACCACACACCTATCACATAAAGGTCACTGCAAATACGTGAGGGATTTATAATATGCGGTCTAACCTCTGAATAACACTGTACGATTCAGATCCAGAAAGACGTATTTATTTTAATAAGTGTGACGATAAGCCAATTAATTAATTGATTGAGCTGACTATACAGGTTGCAAAGCAGTGTAGGGCCAAGTGTTTTAAGAGAATGTTGGATATTTTTTACTTTTATGATCGCCGTGCAATTATCAGTTTTATGGAGTTATGAGTTGGTGGCACTGAATTAATTTTAGTCTATTCATACCACAGGCCGTGGGTTCGAACCTAGCAATAGCATATATATATATATATATTTCTAAAAGCAATCACACGGACACAGGGATGTAGATCAATTAAAATCGAAGAATCATATTATGTTCTAGATAACTCCCAATATATATATATATCTATATATAGATATTTTTTTTTAATATCGATTATTAAAATTGTGAATGAAAGAAAACTTTGAAAAGACAGCAGTGTCTATCGATGTATAATTTAACAAAAAAATGAATAAGAAATACATAAAAATAACAAAACAATATCAAAACAAACCAGGCTTGAAAAACTCGTTAAACTATATTCTAACAATAGCAGGTAATCTATGTGTTATATACATTTTTTTCCCGACTGAGAGGATGAATGAAAAGAAAAAAAATGCTTATGGCGTATGCTTTTGTTGTTAGATCTGCCCGGGGATAACACAAGAAAAAGGTTTAAATGTCTATTGTTTTGTTAACGTTGTCACTTAGCGTTTAGCCACGGCAGCTTTAAACTCCCTTCAGATGCCGTTAAAGATGCCGCCAATACATTATATAGTGTCGTTAACTATTTTGATGCAGTGTACCTTACGTAAGTTTATTTTCTTTTTTTCTGCTTTGTGTGAATTGTTGCCAATATTAATATCATTGAGGATGTACAAATTACCGTACATTTTCTGTAGATATGAACGAATATATATGGGGACCAATGCTTGAAGCGCAACACAATTTAGATCTTAATTCAGTGATCTTTTAAAAGGATCGTAATAACTTAACCAAAACGTAGACAAAGTCTTCATGATCTACATCACGTTTATTTCAACGGAAACAAATTTGGTATATTTTATTGAACCCTTTGTCAGCAGCAGCTCATCAAGGTGATACAAACTCCACTATGTCAGAGTATATTGATGTTGGATTTGAAGTATACTACCTTATAATAAATATCTCTATTGGAATATCAACAAAGTTCCGACAATATTTCTGTACATTCCTGGGAAATATGGAGATCAGGTTATGCATATTATCTGAACACGCTCAGCAATTAACATGCTGAGCAAATCACGGATGTTTTGTTATCATTCTGAAGAAGAGAGATAACGCAGGTAGATTAACTCAAATTGGTTTCAACAGTCGATGGTGCCGTTGGATATACATTTAACTGAACACAGGACACTTCTTTATAGTTGCATAAATTGTAGATGGTAAAAGGTATTGAGTTATATCTAAACTTGATTTAAAATAAAACATTTCGGAGGCACTGCGGGAATTATTTCAGAAAGTGGCTCTGATACATATAGCACTGTCATGTTATTATGTGTATTTTGAGTTACTCAGACAGAAAATTGTCAGAAAAGAGAGCTGCGTGGTCCCGACAATGACCCGACAAAGGAGTCCCGTTGGAGTTGGCCTAATCCACATTCGACTGTTATAGTTTTACAATTATGCATATATTTGGAATTGGGTGATCACAGAAATATTAAATAATTTATGGTCTTGTTTTATATAACACGCGTTTTTTAAAACGTGATTTCAAAACGGGTATAACAAATAATGAAGAACAATTAAACCCATACATATGCGTGTTCCTTCATTTAATAATCTGCTCTGAACTTAAA
Source organism: Mopalia muscosa (assembly GCA_031763545.1). Classification (NCBI taxonomy): domain Eukaryota; kingdom Metazoa; phylum Mollusca; class Polyplacophora; order Chitonida; family Mopaliidae; genus Mopalia; species Mopalia muscosa. The sequence continues at coordinate 6,561 of JARFOD010119858.1, read as the reverse complement.
CATATTCACTGGTGACGCAGTACTTTCAAAGTTCTATTGTTCTGTATATATTTTATTTCACGGTCTATGGATCCGGGAGATTATTATACCTTTAAAGAATCTTAAGTGGTTTTCCTTCAAATAAATAATGACACATATACACAATTAAGTGGAAAGACAAAGCCCTGTGTAATTTGGAAACGGGCCTAAGGGAATTAGTCTTTTAACGTATAAGTTTGACGGTAAACGTCTGTCAGTTTAGGCTGCCAATATGGATAGTAAAATTTATTGGGCACAGAATTCACTTTTGCATACACAAAATCAGTTTTTCAGAATGGATAAAAGTCACATTGTCAACAAATGTGAAGCACGGTTGCCACGGTTCCGTGGCCCTTTTGCTAAGTTTTTCGGTTTCTAAAGCTCAAGTTGCCTAATAAGTCATGTATCCGGTGGCTTTTTTGCTCACTTTATTGGTCACTCAATTATCAGTTGCCTTAATGGTCAGGACTCCCGGTGAAAGATTTGCTTAGGGTCTCAAGTTCTGGTTACCTTATAGCTCAGCTTGGTGGACAAATTTGCTCAGTTTATATGTTTCTCAAGTAACGGTTAGCTCATATTGCAGCCTCCCGGTGGTGTTTTTGTTCAGTTTCTTGGTTTTTCAAGCTCCGGTTTCCTCAATAGTTCAGTTCTCCCTTTGTCGTTTTCCCAGTTTTTCGTTTTTTTCCACTTCCCAGTGGCCCGTTTGCTCACTTTCTTAGTTTCTCAAGTTTCGGTTACCTCATAGCTCAGGTTCCTGGTGGGCCTTTTGTCCAGTTTATCAAGTTAGGGTTATCCCATAGCTCAGATTTCCGGTGGCCATTTAGCTCAGCTTCTCAAGTTGCGGTTGCCCTATAGCTCAGGTTCCCGGTGACCGACAAGGTATGTGGGGACCCGGAGGCCCCGATTGCTCAGGCTGCCACTACCGGAATGCCTGTAATTTCAAGTGACACCTATAAAGGTCAGACGAGCAGTAGGTCTACCCAGCGTTCGTTTTGGTTGTGTCCATGCTGATTGTTTTAAACATAAAATAATATTTTGTCATTATAAGAGAGACGACTTTCGCAAACAAATAAACCGTCATCTGAATAACATGATCTGTAAAAGATCCTAAATTGAGACTATAGGGATTGGATGTATTACAAGGAATTGTTAGACAATATCCTGAGAGTAAATTAGCTTTTGACTTTTTACCATTGTAGTGAAAATCCCTTGTATGCAGATATTTCACTGGTATCTAAATTATAAATCATGTTACTTTTTTAACAACAGACTGTGTCCATGGAACAGATACATCTGCCTTCATTGTGAACGGAAACGAGGCTGTTGATGGTTCATATCCATGGCAACTGTCGTTCCAGCTTCGTGGACCCAGCAAAAGATGGTATCACACTTGTGGAGCTATACTGATCAGCGATAGCTTCGCCCTGACCGCCAGCCACTGTATTTATGATAGATCGTAAGTTGTTTTAAATATTTTTCCGAACCTAACACCGCAGTGAGATAAGGGCTAATATGATCAAGCACATTTCTTTATCAAAGTACGTCAAAGTATTTAAACTTTATATCTATCAGCTCACAAATTGAGATAGATGATGACTCGAAGAGCCACAGCTCCAAATTGAAAAATGACAAGCTAAAAGGTTTTGCCGACTCATCATCTTTATGTTTAAAAAACCCACATTAAAAAAGCCCGTTTCTCTGGTAAAATCCCTTCCAACAAAACACTGTTCCTTTTTTATTTATGAGTTGTTGCAAATAATTCAAATTTCGTCCACTGTAAGTATTTTAATAATAATGTAGCTCCAATGACGTCATCATATCAACAGACGAATAGCCTTCAGAGGTAAACAATAAACACGTGGGGTAACTCAGCTATATGATGAAAGTAAATCAAAGCGAGTAACCTCTCCTGAAATGAAGCATTCCACCAGGGATTATTTGTGGTACGGAAATGGCCGAGGTTGTTCCGACATAAGCCGTATGTTGTGTCGTTGGAAGAATCGGCATCGTTTTTTTATTTCTTTTTTTGACAGAATTAGAAAGAAAATAAGGGGAAACTGAAAGTGGTATGAATCATGTGATATACTGTAGATCCCATGACGTGATTTACAGGCAATTATTGCGTTTAATCCAAACGCGATTACAAATACCGCGGTTATCAAAATCGCATGGTTGTCAAATTGGACCAAACAGTAACAAATGGCACTAAATATTGAAACTAGGCTAGTATTTCTGATTCGCAAGAGCACAGGATAATGACTTCTCTGGTTGTTCACCAATGACGTCGATGAATACGATGACGTCACACTATTCACGTCAAAGAAATGTGGAACGTTTTGATCTCAAATCTTACAAGTTATCTCGTTACGTTATCATAAATTTACACCTGGTTTGAGTTTAAGTCTGGCTTGAAAAAAACTGTCCTATTTATTTATGTTTACACATTGGCTTCGCGTTTATCGACGTTTTATATAAACTATTTTCCCTTTTTCTTAGAAAAAAGAACGAAAACGGAACATACGACGCTTATAAGTAAGTATATTACCATGTATCACTTAAATTTCTTGGAGATGTTAATTTTTTAATTATGAAAATCACCCACAGGTTAAAATAACGCCGTTTTAGAATATCGCTAGAAGAAATTTATACATATATATTTAATATAAAACGAAAAAATAGTTTTGAAAATACGCAGATAACTTAGTTCTGAGATTGTATTATGTTTTTTGGAGGTTACAAAAATTGTTCCGACATCAATATTTTTCTCTAAAAAAGTTTTTATAAGAAATGTGTAAAACACTTGTATTATTCCATATGTCTTAATTGTCATTCATTAATTATGCAATTTTTTTTTCATATCAATTACTAGAGTAGGTAACATGCGTGTAGTGGCGGGGGCTCACAGAATATTTCCAACGGATACTGATGCAGAAATCCATGGCCTAAAGGGTGCAATAACGGTAATTAACAGATTTTAATTTTTATCTTCGTTTATTTTATTTATCTATTCGGGTTAGACCAAACTTGGATCATATAAAGTTATGGTCGCTCCACAGATGAGCTTCATGGCAGACCAGAAGCCGATATGTTTTTTTAGTTAATGGTCTCGGTAAGCACACATCCATATGAGTGATTTCGTCTGAGATCTCCAACATCCTCATTATAGTGTAAGGTGTGGTGTATTTCCATTATGAGTGATTCCGTTTGAGGTCACTACCATCCTCAGTATGGTGGACATCCATATCGGTGATTTCGTTGAGGTCACTACTATTATTGGTCACTATCAACCTGGGTTTAGTGCACATCCAACTGAAGGATTTGGTTGATGTCGCTACCATCTTCAGTATGGTCCACATCCGTATGAGGGATTTCGTTGAGGTCACTACTATCAATGGTATAGTGCAATATGATAGATTTCCTAACATCTTCGGTATGGTACACATCCAAATGAGTGATTTGGCTGATATCACTTACACTATCATTTTCGATAAGGTGCACATCCAAATGAGTGATTTTATGTTTGGTGTCGCTACCATGTACGATATCGTCCACATCCGTATGTTAATTGTGAATCTTGAGATCATTTACCCTTATAGTGATGTCGGGGATAGGTTCTTAGCGACAATTATTTTCTGGAATTCAATCCCTTGAGCGGGAAAAACTTTGAAGAAGGAGTAAAACTAAAGAAAAAATCGCCATCTTTATTGTATAAATATCGTGGCAAACCGCTGTTTCATGGGGTTACCTTACAAATCGCTGGTGGGGGTAAAATAAGAAGACAGACCAAAGATTATGATTCCGATTTGTTTCTCAACGTGCAGTCCAATGTCTAAACACATTTTCTTTGTTTTACAGCCGTATGGTCTGCAGATCTTTTTTGACATAGCTTTATTAAAACTCCGAACGGCTGCCAACATTAGTCGATCCGATATCTCTCCTATCACCATTGCTAACCACGATGATGACGTCACAGGGAGGCAGTGTTGGATATCTGGATGGGGTACCGTCTCAAGTAAGAACAAATCTCATCACAAATCAGACTATAGAAAATTCCTTAAAAAATAAGCTATACAATAAAATGAATTAAACTAAAACACAACTGGAATGCCCGCGGACTTAACTGGGAGAGCTGCATCTAGACAATGAACCGAAATACGGCTAGTTGCTAAAATAAAACGAGCATTTTGCTCGACATTTTATCGTACATTCGGACAGTCAAACTTTACTCACGATTTCCTATGGTTGTTTTATGTTGTAGGCGTTAACCAGAGGTTTACACCCATTCTGCGAGAAGCCGCCATGACGTTGATGCACCATAAGGATTGTCGGGGCCCGGGCTGGGGTGTGGCACAAGTACAAACGTGTGCTACAGGCAATCCAAGGGAGAACACAGCCTGCTTTGTAAGTGTCAATTCAGAATTTTTACAAAATGTTATGTAGATGTTAATTTGTTGAAATTATTTCAAAAGAAGGGCGTTTCTGGCTTTTGGTCCTCCCTGCAATTCTGGACCAACGCATCGACATCATTCGCCTTTATTATCTGACTCTTTAATTAACAAAAAAGTTAAGTAAATCTTACTTTTAATAGATGAATGTGGAAGTAGAAGATACGAACATGTTTGTTACTTAGGAAAAAGAAAAGTTATCCAGATACTCTGTCATAGAAGATCAGTGCTTACAGCGTGCAAAACTGCATCCAGTTGATTCAAGCATTGGTTTACATTGGCTCGATTTAGTTGCCGATTTCTGCCTATGAAACAAAACTATCCTCATCGTGTCTATCGGTCCTGACTTACATACATGGGAATAATAGTACTGAATCCTTAACAATATCCCTCACGATGATCATCAATGATAAACTGGTCTTTACATTTTAATCTCCACTGACTCGCCATTATAGTGTTCAAGATCTTACCCAAGTCAACGCTTTAAATTAGTCAAAACTTTTGGGTATGTAAGAAAATAAAACAATGATTAGTTATATTGGTGAATCCATATAAGTTTAAGGTAAAACTATTGTTGATGGTTTATGAATGTATTAAGTTTAAGTAAGGTATAGACCTTACATTTTTCTGTCTGGTTTTTAAACAATTCTGAAACGGACCGAAGCACAGTTGGCTGCATCACCCCAACAACACAGTGGCAGGAAATTGATAAAGACCTTGCGGGTTGTTGTTTACCAATTCATCAAATTGTGTTTTGATCTATTTTGATCTATTATAAAAATAAAATGGCGTCTATAAGCTAGTTGGTGTGATTTACTGTAGCAGTACTTATGAGAAGTTACAGGATGTTAAAAGATTGAAATTTAAATTACATGTTTTAATTCTTCTTTGTTTTGCTTCATGGACAGGGTGACAGCGGTGGTCCCTTGACCTGTTACAGGGACGACGGGACTCCTATTCTCATGGGCATATCTTCATTTGTCTATAAACAGTGTAACATTGGTAGACCAAACGTGTTCGGAAAGGCTTCTATTTACCGGAAATGGCTACGACGATTGACGGCAATTAACGACCTTTAATTAATGTGTGGTGCCTAACTTTAATGTATAATCTTGATTTGATAAGAAAACGTACTTAACAATCACCAATTCTTATTGAAAATGCTTAATGTATATGAACAAGAGTAATAAATTAAAGTTAATTAATAAGTTTAAATTAATTATAATCTTATGTTAACATATTAGAAACTATTATTGAACCAATTAAAAGAAAAATACCCTTACACAACGGTATTTGATTATTTATTCTTACTTATTGAAGTTACTAGAACAGACATAGGTCAGCTGTTTTGAAAGCATCAGTATCCGTTATCTTAAGACGTGTTACCTATATAGCAAACTATTATATCAAATCCAATTAAGGTTTTAGAACGACAATGTCAAGAACAACTCAGCGGAACGGTCAACACATGCTATCTAGTCCTTAAGGGGAATTTACTGGAATAAATTGACCATATTTTCAGAACATAAAGACCAATACCTACTGGTTGAGTAATAACTGTCAAGATTGCAGCTCGACAAGTGGTCAGTCTGATCGAACTGCGATATGTTTGAATCCATCAGAGAACGTAGCCACCCGGTGAATCCTTCTTTGGAGTCTATACGTCATTCAGTGGACCCAAACCCAAATAATCCTATTACAGTCCAGTGGATATAGTTACCCTTTTAATCACTCAGTGGATATAGCAATCTATTAATCCTTCAATAGACATAGTTACCTATTAATCCTTCAATGAACATAGTTACCCTATTAATCCTTCGGGTTACATAGTTACCCTATTAATCCTCCAGTGGACAAAGTTATCCTATTAATCCTCCAGTGGACAAAGTTATCCTATTAATCCTTCAATGAACATAGTTAACCTATTAATCCTTCAATGGACTATAGTTACACTATTAATCCTTCAGTTAACATAGTTACCCTATTAATCATTCAATGAACATAATTAACCTGGACATAGCTACCCTATTAATCCTTCGGGTTACATAGTTACCCTATTAATCCTCCAGTGGACAAAGTTATCCTATTAATCCTCCAG